>OZ026630.1:10976138-11068638 GCA_964020975.1 Hermodice carunculata
ACAGTCTTTTTGTTCATGTTGGCCTCTGGGGCCAGGGGAGGCAAAGTTCACACCCTTCACCTTCCAGGTTAGGTTGGTCAGAGGACCATACAGAAATATTTTTGAAACCTTACCCTATGTTCATGAGCAAGACACATGCTCCCGATTGGCTGATCACTGCCTTTGTGGGCTTTTCCATTGAGGCTGTGTCTGCTAATTTGGATTGACAGGATCCTGACAGTACACTCTGCCCAGGTAGAGCACTTAAGTTCTACTTAAAAAAGAACAGATCCCGTCAGGTAAGGAAAATGCCCCTTATTTCTACCTCTAAAGAAAAAGACTTTGGTTTCCTCAGACTCTCCATGAATCTGCGTGAACACTCTTTCTAACTGGGTGATTAAGGGAATCAAATTGGCTTATTTAGTGGCAAAAAAGATTCCAAAGCTCATACAATTGCACCAGATTAGAGCTCAGATGGACAGAGCCATTGCCTCCTCCTGGGATGCCCTTAACCAAGTTGCATTTAGCAATGTAATGATGGCATGCCAGTGGAGGTCCCACAATACTTTCACCAACTTTTGTTTGAGGGACATCTGGCTCTTAAAAGCATATATACCAACACCCTCAATGTGTCAACCATGATCTAGCTGAGGATCGGGGTCTTGTGTTTTTAGTCAGTACATGCTTATTCACCCTGTTAGGGGATCTGTTCTTTTCAAGTGGAGTGCTTTGAGAAGCAATTCCTCCGTCATGGAGTCCGATTGATTCCCTCCTCCACACGGTTGGTAAATCTACCAACTGTAGTGGATACTGGATAGGTGATGTATTATGGGAAAATCTGGAAAATTTATAATTTCCATATTTTGTTAGTAATACTTACCAATCCATTGCACAAAGGTCCACCTGGTTGACCCTGCATCCTATCATTCTGGGGAGAGTCTGTTGTGAATAACTGATGTGATTGGTCAATACTGGAGGTCAAGCATGGGGCAACAAGGTCAGCCTGCAAAAGACACCCTGTTGATTTCCTAAAACCAGAGGAAAATATACAGAAATAGCTTCTGATGGGATAAAATTTTGCAGTAGAAACGATCTAAAGAGATCATACACCAAATGTTGGGGATAGGTAAGTATTACTAACAAATATGGAAATTATAATTAATTTTGCCTGTTTCGTTTCACATGTTTAACTATTTTTATAATATTTGATATTTAACCCTGTATGTGCTAGTTTCTAGACTGAGTCAATGGCTTTCCTTTCACGCCTTTTGGGAACATTACACCCAGTGGGCTGAGGAAAGCTGTTGACCTGGACCGTTTTACTTCTCTAGAGTTACCAAATGAGGCCTGGGACTGGAACAGGAGGCCTTTTGTGTGAGAAATTGAAGGTTGAGTTATTGTAATGATTCAGATGAGTGTGGCCACTGTTGTGATTCACATTCAAAAGGTTAATATGAGTGGCCCATGTGCATTGCTGCACCAGATCACAAAAAGTCACTAGTTCCTCTATGTATTAACCATCTGAACCCCATATTTTGGGTCAGTTGGCATAGAAATTCATGTGTGCAATCAATGTACGGTTTTTTGTTAACATATAGTATCTTCAGGTTAAATCTATATTATAGATCTGTTAACTTGCACACTGTAGGGAGATTAGTTTTCTGTTCCCAACATATTTACATGTACATAATGAGTGAAACCTGTGTACAAAATTGCCATTCATACTTAAAATGGCAAGGTGTAGGAAACACTAGCAACAAGATGCCCAATTGAACTGGTTTGTAAGGATTGTAGGTCATTAAAGGCATGATGTTAGTATTTTTATAATCATTGCATGCAGTTGTAAAGCACTTAACATGAGCTTAGTCATGGTTTTATTCCTATGGGAGTTCTGATCAGCCAGAAGCTGTCTAAATGTATGTAAATGCCACTATATAATAAAGAATAGGTGATTTTTGCAGGTCAGTTCAAAGCCGGGACAGAGATCTTCCACACCACCACAAGAACCAGAAGGAAAGGGTGAGTCTGGCTCACAGTCAGCAGTAAGGTCTGCTACACCACCGCGAGATGTAGGAGGAAAGTGGGACAAGCCTGCCAAAACAGCACCCTGGGCTACAAAGGAATGGAAGTCTGTTAGAATTTTACCTAAATATTCAAAGCTGCCCAAACCAGCCGGCAAACAGAAACCTGCACTTGCTGACAAGCCCAAACTGTCACCAAAACCCCCACGCAAGGATGAGCCTGCACATAAGGAGGAAATTGTTGTAAAGCCTTCACTGCCACCCAAGCCTGCTCCCAGATCAAAGAGGTCTTCTATCCCAAAGGCTGATGATTCAGTTGACACTGCAGACCTGGCAACTACAGCTGCCAACTGCAAACAGTCGCCAAGCTCGTTTGAGGTAGAAGTCAGCTTTTATGCTGGGGATTCCGGGCAATCGGCACAGCAAGACAGCAAGCGTGGGCTCAGTAATATTGCTGACATTCCCCAAGATCTGACAACTTTGAGTGTGGATGATATTGTTCAGTGTTTCAAGATGCTCAACCTGGAGCGGGCTTCTGAGATCTTGAAGGCCCATCAAGTGGATGGATATATGTATATGACTCTTACTGAAGATCTCTTAAAGCATGAGCCATTTTCCTTTTCCCCATTTGAAGTACAAAAGATAATTCAGTTTCAAAAAGGCTGGAGACCAAAATTAACGTAGATTTCCACACGCTGTGCACAGGAATGTAGTTGACATACAACACGGAGAACACATACAAAGCCACGAAAACACCCTTTCAGTCAATACAGGCAAAGTGTGGGACCAGACGTTTCATTAGGCATTATACAGTTTATGTATTGTGTCAGACTGCTGATTGGCTCACGCAAACACATTAACAGAGTGTAAAAAACACTTCACAGAATTAATCAAGTAAGATGAAGTGAAGAAAAGAGCATAAAAATATTCACATATATTGATTCATTCCTACAAAAACTTTAAAGTACATTTGTGTACTCAATAAGATATGAAGATTTGGAAATCATGTAAAATTGCAACTTTCCTCTTTCACGTGAGCCTAGTCATGCTTAAACTTAAAGGAATTACTTCAGTACAGGTGAGCATTTTTCAGCTTGAACCAGAGATCAGTTCTTGTGGTAGGACAGACACTCACTGCAATTGAAAAACCATATAAATGTAACTGCTAGTGGCTAGATACAGTTGTTGACGTAGACCTGTAGGCAAAAAGTCAAATTTGCAGCCTTTGGGTGGCCCTGCATCACTGGTACAGTGCAGCAGGTGACTCTTTACTGCAGATAATAATCCAAAAATTTACTCTCATGGCACAAGTTCATAAGAAAGAATAGCTGACTTCTAATGACAGAGACCACATAAGCAGGTACTACTGTATATGTATATATCTATATATATCTTTTTTGAAGTGGTCAAAATTTAAATGTTATTCCCTGTGTAAAAATGAAATAGCCTATATATTGGTGGAATATTGTAGTCAAAGTATTTGGTCACACAAAAAGTCGAGATTTACATTTTTCAGTGTGGTATACATGTGACCTCTGAATTTCATTCTTCCATATACTGCTGTTTATATGAACTGCA
This sequence comes from Hermodice carunculata, assembly GCA_964020975.1. Taxonomy (NCBI): domain Eukaryota; kingdom Metazoa; phylum Annelida; class Polychaeta; order Eunicida; family Amphinomidae; genus Hermodice; species Hermodice carunculata. The sequence goes on from OZ026630.1 coordinate 10,979,717, forward strand.
TACATTGACTGTTTACTGGAGAACTCTGCAGGACAGACTGTGTTTACTGTACACTTTGTTTATTCTGACTGTATATTTTGTCTCATGTAGCTTTACCTGATAATGCGTTTGTGATAGTTTCAATGCCAGCCGGCTTTAGGCGAAAACTGGAAGTGAAAATTTAAATGTGAATGACGTTCATCATGTAACAGCCATTTAGAAATGCACAGCTTCAGTTATCAGGCGTCTCAAGATGAACTATGATCGAAGTTAATTGTTGCTTTACAAATTGCACAGCAATTTGAAATTTGAACTTGCCATGTGTAGTTATTATATGTTTACATTCCATACTTCCTTGTTGTAAGTGAGGAAATTATTGTGAAAGGAAAAAATGAAAGTTCAACATTTGACACTACTAGTACATGATGACCCAGGACCGCTGGAGTAGTATACAATAGACCTGTTCATGCCAAGTTGTGCCGAACTTCTTCGGACAGTAATTAATTATGCATTCCATTCTTGGCCTGATTGTCCAATCAGCAAGTGGCCGATTCTGGCCCAGGCCTTAATGTTTACTAAAGATGCCATGGCTAATGCTAATGATTACAGCATGGATTGTCTTGAAAAGTGCAAATCTTTTGCCTAAAATGTCACATCAGTGGTGAAATGTGATTTTTAGTTTGCTGACAGTTTGATTTTTTCGTTACACCCAAGCACATCCTGTGTTTTACTTTCTGATCCTTCCACATGTAATCCGCCCAGCGTGGTCGAGCACAAAATGTAAACAAAGCAGGGTGTGCTTCCCAAAGTGAACCAAATGAACCTGAGTCCTATGAACTGATCTATACATGCAGCCAGAAAAAGTGATTGTTTCCATGGTAACTGACTGACACTTACAGCCAAAACAATGAACTTACTGAGTCAAAGATGAGAGGTGCTGTCTAAGTGGACTTGAACTTGAAGCAGTCTGACATGTATCGCAGTAATTTACTGCGTCAAAAAGAGGGGCTTTGTAGCATCAAAGTCCTGTAAAAACTTGTACCAGAGCTCAACATTAAGAGTTGCAGGGAAACTTGCCCAACACTGCTGTTCATAATTTCCATGGTAAATCTAAAGTGAGAACCAAAAAAAAGTTGAAGACACAGTCGAAGTGTGGGCAGGAATTAAGTACTCTGCAGTTTTCAGCTGTCATAATGTGGACAGGGATTAAGTGCTCTGGAGTATTCAGATGTCAGTGTGGGCAGGGATTAAGTGCACTGAAGTATTCAGCAGTCATAATGTGGGCAGGGATTAAGTGCCCTTAAGTATTCAGATGTCATGGTGTAGGCAGGGATTAAGTGCTCTGAAGTATTCAGCAGTCATAATGTGGGCAGGGATTAAGTGCCCTTAAGTATTCAGATGTCATGGTGTGGGCAGGGATTAAGTGCTCTGAAGTATTCACATGTCATAGTGTGGGCAGGGATAACGTACTTTGGAGTGTTCAGATGTCTTCCTTTACTTTCACACAGTTATCTTGGGCCTGGGAGAGTCACGTGGCTCTGTGTACATGGCAAGATGCTAAGCTGCATTTCAAAAAAATTCTACTCATTTGCTGTTTTACATATTTTTGGGGGGTACATTATGCTCAAAATTTCACTGCACACTGTTAGCTATTGGGTGCTCAAACGTGTGCCCCCAGATTTGTGATGCTGAGCAAATTCCCCAAAATTGCTGACTTAATACGAATATAAATGCTTTCTTGAGGCTTGAACTGAAAACAGTGCCCAGACCAAATGTACAACTGCAGACCAACTTACTTCCAATTGATTGCATGGTATTATGTAATAAACGAATTTAAAATGTCAAACTTTGTTTCATCTTCATTCACAAAAAAAAAAAAAAATCACTTGCTGTTGACAAAGGCCAAAAACAACTTGTTAAAGCAGGTAAGCTTTATACAAGTCACTTTGAGAACCCCTGCAAGGAGACAATCCAGTGTCAAAGACCATGTTTACCAGGTGTGCAGCTGAGGGATGGATCTGCCTTGTATTTGTAGATTTGCTTATTGTTGGTGAGCAAACTTTCATGATCTACTTGCATCAGACTGTCAGCTGTTTAAATTTTCAGCTTCTCAAAACTGTCACATGGAATGCTTTGATTTTACACACAGGTGTTCCCAAGGTAGACTTTTACCAAGTGTGGGAAGGAGGTCAAGATCCAGTAATTTGTCTATTTTTTATGAATTTTAATTTATTAAAAAAAAATCAACTTCTCAAGAACTGCTTCACCAGTTGCTTTGATCTTGCATAGTTGTGATTTTGTCCACCAGGTGGCACTACAATTTTTCTTATGAAATTCTATGTTAATGCTATATTTCAGAAAGCCTGCATAGAATCCTCTAAAATTTTAGCAGAATATTATATAGCTTTTGGTCATACAAGTTTTTTAAAATGGTAAGGACATGTTGATTTTAGATAGAACTGTAGCCTGCCAAAGCTTAGGAGCGTGATGGAGCATCTTTACCAGCACAGCTTAATTAAATGACCTGGTGCAATGTGATCTGCCCTCACACAAGCAACTGCACTGTGTGGTAGTCAAACAGTTCTATAAGGTGTGAATAGTTTGCTCTTCTTCGTGATGAGACCTACACCAGCAATTAATATGTTACATTGGATGAAGAAAAGTTTGAAGTAAAACTCCATACAGTGAAGCCACTCACCACCGGACCCAGGCGATATATATTTGGACAAGGTTGGATGTCCATTATGTTCAGTAGATGGGGAGGAGCTTTCACATGTATTGGTCACATGTACTTGGATGGCTGTTTGTAAACAACTGTACAGTGGTACCTGTTCCAACGGCCACCTCATGAAAGACTGCCCTGTCAGGACACTTGGCTCTTACCTTTAACAGTTCCTGCAATTTTTTACCACCTGTCTTAGAGTGACCACTGCCATCTGGTTGTAAGGACAAAATGCCACAGTTTGTATTCTGCTATTTTTCATTGTAGCCTTCATTTTAAAATTAGATCATGAAGATAATTAAAATAAAAATTCTGATAAAGATTTGCAAATTTGTTCCCCACATTTTAAAGTAGAGGATTGTGACAGTCCTGTGCTTAGCTGACCTTACATGCAAAGACTGAAGTGGTCATGTGAACTTCAGAATATCACAGTCACCTTTGTTTAAGTCCCGTCACTACCATGAACATATTCCCATATACATTTTCCTGAATTTTGGTAATTTATTAAAATTCAGAAATTGACACCACCACATACTGAACAAATTTGGTGGGGCTCAAGTCCACGTACATAGCCAGTAAGTCGGAAGAGGATCAAACGTAAGGTTTGGGAGAAACAGTAAGGAAAAGTGAAAGCACAAAATTCATACTAAAAAGTGAAAAATAATCACAGGGCCACTTGTTGAACAAAAGGTCCCGAGATCCTAGGAATGGTCCCTATACAATTTTAAAGCAATTTGCTGGGCAGTTTTGTAGATTTGGCCAAAAATCATTGGGGCATGACCATTCAAACAAATTGCTACAGACCCATTTAAAGTACATCCCCAAGTTTGAAGTAAATCTGGAAGATGGTTTTGGAGAAGTAAAAAATAGGACTTCCCATTGCAATCCCCATCAACTTGCACTGTAATCAATGGGAATGAATGCATTGACCTTTAAGTACCCAAATTGAAAAATTTGTTAATCGGGTATCCAGAATATCACTATCTAGGGAACAAGTTTAACCTTCCCACAAACTACATTTCCACCAAGTTTCAGAATAATCTGAGTGACGATGTTGAGAAGAAATCAAAAATAGCCTTGATGCACAAAAAATTTGTTAAAAGTACACAAAAAATTGCAGTGCCTCCTGTTGAACAAATTTAGGTCTGGGGGTCCCCAGACGTGTCCCTATAAAATTTTGAAGTAATTGGCTTTGCAGTTTTGGAAAAGAAGATTTTTTAAGATTTTGCCAAAAACTGAACTGCAAATTCATTCAAAGTCCAAAGGTCAATGGGACATGACCATCTAAATAAATTGGATTGAGACCCACCAAAGGTACATTCCCATGAAGTTTGAAGTAAACCTGGTTGATGGTTTTGGAGAAGTCAAAAATGTGAAATGTGGACCATGTCGGAGGTCTCGGTATTGGATACACTGCCAAGAATGCACTTATATGATACACTGCCAAGAATACACGTATATGATACACTGCCAAGAATGCACTTATATGATGCACTGCCAAGAATGCACTTATATGAAACACTGCCAAGAATGCACTTATATGATACACTGATCCAATATCTCAATCTCTAATACTAAAAAAGATGGAACACAATTTGATGAAGGCAACGGTCTGGGGGGATCCCGTTTACTGATAAATCACCCAGTCCCATCATGAACAATGGCCACTGCTAGCCTGCTGATGCCCCTAAAGGGCTCCACATGTAATGTTCAGTGACCCATAAGTCAGCATGGCTAAAAGTTTTGTTGCTGCCTGTTTCATCTATTTAGGAGTGTCATTCGCAAATTTAAAACTCAACATTTCACAAGGAACAACATAACTGTACTTGAACCATTGGTCATGAAACTTTTCACAAATTGAAAGAGAAATCTTCAGTTTGTGTAACACTTTATTATTGTCAATTCCCTTACACTTCTGCCATATCAAGCCAATTTTAGTAAAATAACTAAACCTTCATAAAAATGAATTCAGTAAACATGATTTATATATCAATAACCATATTTGCACAACTCTTTTCACCTCTTAGGCACTTACTTTTAAAATGTCGCAAAAGATGTAATTGTATTGTAACTTACTTAATACAAACTGTAGAACATAAAATGCCAGAAACAATAATCTCTACGATAATTAAAAATAAAATATAGCCTGGCAGACAGTCCAATGTGGTGGCAGTCAGATACCCTTCCTTTAAAATTAGATTCTTTCTGTGGTGGCAGTGTTGATGGTGGAGTATCCCATGAACTGAAGAGAGGATCTCCTGTCCACGGCATCATGTTAACAGACTTGTTTATGAGCAGTAAATAAATATATAATGTATTCAATGGTATTTACAATGACTCATTTCAACCATTCTCATGTTCTTACAATTGTCTCCATACAGTCACACTGTTTCGTCTCCTACATAAAAAGTCACGATGTACCCCTCCATGTGAAATGCCCCATAACCCATCAGCTACACAATTTTAACATGGTTTTTATAAAATATATCTCTCAGTACAAACACAACAGCTGACTGGATTGAGACGCAATCAGGTCTTGTGAAGAAAATTTGATCCTTGATTCTTGATTCAACTGCTACAAACTAAATGTGTTCCCTCAGCTTCAACTTTTAACACCTGAGCATGACAAGCAAATCCCCATTGAACACTCGGTGGATTTTTTAACAATAAGATGCTTCCTAGTTTCATGGCAGTGAATGTCATTTTAACATATTACACAAACTTGTTTCTACCATCAGCTACATAATAAATTTAACATGGCTGGAATAAATCAATTTCAGTTTGAAAATAGTAAATGGCAACATACGGTAAAATTACAGAAATATTCTTATTTTCACCAGGTTGTCTTCTGAGTATAATTCTATCAGTTTTATGGCACTATCCTGAGTAAAGTCTGCAGCATGGCATACATGCTGTGGGATGGGCACCCACAATGCAATGCTGTAGGAGGGGCACCCACAATGCAATGCTGTGGGATGGGCACCCACAATGCAATGCTGTAGGAGGGGCACCCACAATGCAATGTTGTGGGATGGGCACCCACAATGCAATACTGCCTTGCAGATCAAATTGCCATCAGAACCACTGGCAAACTCAACTTTTGAATGAAATCTGCTGAACTGAGTTTGCACCTGAGTGTATTCCTCACATTGCAGTCTGGTCTTCACGAAGAGCATACATAACATCATCCTGACTGACATTAAGACGAATCCGCTGCTGAAGATCCTTCTTTCCTCCTTCAACCAGCAGCAAACGGAAGCTGCCCAGCTTGGCACAGATGGCGGCCAGAGTGGATACAGGGGGAGGCTGCACACCTGAACAAATAATGTTGATCTGTGTTAACCCCTTGACTGCAAGTCATGACAACATGCACATTTATCCGATATTTTATAATGATCCCACCTTCATATTTCTTGTGGAAAGGCCTTTCATTCAAGTACCAGCATGCTTTGTCTAACTCTAGCCCTACCAGAGAATTCATAATGGTGAACGGTTTTCCTCGGTGCCCTAAGGGCACATTGCGCCCAAAGTGCATGGAGGAGAGGTGTTGACTCAGCCTAGAAATGATCACTTTTTGCATTCCCTGGGGGGTCATGCTGCATTATGATTTGCAAGCAATGCAAAAACCTTTGAAAAAGGCCTGTTCTACTACAGTGTGGAATAACTTCTTTGTGCAATTCAGTGTTTCACTGAGATAAAAAATTTCTAACTGAAAATCCTGCACAAAATTTTCAGAATATAAATTGTGGTTAAGGATCCCTTCACTACAGTCCTCTAATACAGTTGCCCCCTCCCCCTCTATAAGCCCCCATCCCCACCACTCCAACCCAGAGGCCACTTCATGCAGCAAGTATTCTATTTTCATTTCATTTCCCCTCTGAAGAGAAGCCACCTGGGTTAAAAGACCACATTTCTGGTGCCCTTACGGTTAGCTTTCTAAGAGGGAGGCAAATGTTTGGAGAAATATTTAAGCACATTTTAAGGTAATGTCCAACCTGGAAAAACTTCACCGCACATAATAAATCTACACTCTCAATTAACAGCGAGTTTTGCACAATCTGTCTGCAAAAAGATGGAACTCAAAATTTCTTAGTTTTATAAATACAAGCATTCTGGGTAAAAGTGCTTTTGCAAAATTTCTGGATATTTCTCAAAAAATAATTAACATAAAATGGTAAAATTTGTGCTTTCATGCCCTCAACACATGTACAGTGTATCTGGAAAAGGGTATCAGGGAGTTTTCATAACTGTATCTGTTTGTTTACAATGTTTACAAAAACTGGAAAATGGTTGTTTGTTTTTTGTGAAATTGATCAAGTTTGTGGGACTCTTCATTTATTATATGCCTTTAAAAAAGAACTGACCATTTCTTGGAAAAAATCTGATACCTTCTTGCTCTAGGACTTTTTACAGTAAATGTTTTTTTTTTTTAATTTATTTGATTTTGCTAAAAGCAGAGAATTCATTCAGTTTACCAAAATAGCCATGTGAAACTGACATTTCAAAACGGTTACCTACTGTCAGTAAATAAGATCCAAAGGTTAACACAGTCCATTGACTACCATGCATTAACATTGAAATTTTCTTCATTTCTTCAGATTAATTTGGACATATTTAAGACAACATTTATGTCTACCGAAATGTCACCAAATCTCAAAATGAACAAAAATGATCCCAAATAGGTTCAATGGGCACTGCCTAAAAACTTATATTATATATATATATATATATATATATATATATATATATATATATATATATATATATATATATATATATATATATATATATAAACATACATTGCTATTATAAACAGATACAAATAGATAAAGAAATCAAGGGTGATGAAATACTTACCTTCAAAACGACACAGGGACACATGTTGAACACAGACTTTAGAGAACTTGGCTTCCTCAATTCCTGTCCTGGTAAATTCATGTACCACAGAGCGCAGGAAAAATTTTTCTTGAAGGGAGGCATGCCTGTAAGATTTAACATTTAGCAGTTTAAGGTGGCACAAACAAAGCTAGGCACTTAGAGGAGTGCTGTCTTCAACCCGCTCTCTTGTTTTGGTTTTTATTTTTAGACACATAAAACTATACAAATTCTTGTTGCTTGGGATCTTCACATTATATATCTGCCAAGAAAAAATTATAAAATCACTTTTTTCGGCGAAAAATGGACATTTTACAAAAGGGTCCGATTTGGAGATTTTTCTCGGGATTCTCGAAAAATATAGTACTTAAAAACTCGAAAATTTGCAAAATGAAACTTTGTAGTCATGTCCAGGTTTGGTTCCTTCACTTTTTCCATAAACGCAATAGATAAATTGTAATCGATTATTAATTATGCTGCTGGTGAAAATGAACACTTCTTCATGTTTAGGGGGCATGAAACAGCCTTTAAAAAAAAACATATTCCAAAATGAAAAAAACCAGTCCTGGGCATGTCTACGAAGTTTCATTTTGCAAATTTTTGAGGTATTAAGTACTGTATTTTTCGAGAATCCCGAGAAAAATCTCCAAATCGGACCATTTTGTAAAATGTCCATTTTTTTGCCCCCAAAAATGATTTTAAAAATTTTTCTTGGTGTATATATAATTTAGAGATCCTAAGCAACAAGAATATATATAGTTTTACAGGTCTAAAAATAAAAACCAAACGAGGAGAGCCGGTTGAAGACAGCACTCCTCTGAGTGCCTAGCTTTGTTTGTGTCACCTTAAGATTGACAATGGCAGATCAGGGAATACTGGCTCCTGCCAAAGACAAACAAAGTCAAGTAACACTATGGGACTTCTCAGTCCATGAAATTAGCCACACCCCCCAGACAATGTTGTTGCACACCTACATACTACAGGTAATCAGGTCCTCATGCTGAACAAGCTTTTCATGGGTACTGCCTATAGTTTCTTTTGATAGAATTGTTTGGAGCTATGTAGACATCCATATTTTCAATACCAATTCTAACTGTTCAATAAGAGGACTGACTACAGTCCTATGCTCAGCGGACTTTACATTCACAGACTGAAGTGGTCCTGGGAACTTCAGAATGATATCAAGGTCACCTTTGTTTAAGACCATCATCACCGTTGCTAACATGAACACATCCCCTTTCCAATTTTTCTGAATTTTGATAGTTAATTAAAAATCAGGAAATGACAGTGCTACGATGTAGTGAACAAATTGGAGGAGATCAAGTCTGCATACATCACCAGTAAGTATGAAGAAGATCCAACTTACAGTTTGGGAGAAAAAGTCAAGAAAAGTGAAGACTCACAAAAATTCTTCAACACATGAAAAATAATCAGTGCCACCTGTGAAAATGAATGTAAGTCCAGAAGTGTCCCTATGCAATTTCAGAGCAACTGGCTTGACAGTTTCTAAGATTTTTTAACCTTTTGCTCACAAATGAACAAAAAAATCTCATAAAATTCCATAAATCATTGCAGCATGACCATTTTGAACAAAACTGGTCAAGACCTACCCAAGGTACACCGCCACCAAGTTTGAAGTTAATTGGGTTGATGGTTTTGGAGATGTCAAAAATGTGACTTACTATTGCAATCCCCACTGACCCGCATTCTTATCAATGGTTCATTACCCATTAAGTACCCAAATTGAACAGTTCATTAAAAATCGGCGATGCTGAACATCACCACCTACTGAAAACCTTATTTGACCCTTCCATAAGCTACATTTTCACCAAGTTTCAAAAGAATCTAGTGATGATTTTTAAGATGTAAAAAATAGCTTTAACACACAAGAACTTGTACAAAAATAGCTAAAAATAGCAGCACCACCTGGTGAGCAAATTAAGGTCTATGGCTGTCCAGAGGTGTCCCTATGCAGTTTTGAAGCAATTAGCTTGGTGGTTTCATTGAAGGTTTTTTAAGATTTTGCCAAAAAATAATAAAAAAATCCAAATATAGCAGTCAGAAAATGGATTACCTTCGGCGCCCAAAATCTTTTTTTCCTCAATTCTGCAATTTTTTTTGAGACATCGCAGTAGAATACTTTAAATACAATATCATATCGTTGTCTATGAAATAAAGAGCACTTTTGGATGTGTACTTGGGGCAAGTTCTGGTGACAGAGACCACTGTACTGTGCATCACTACGACAGCCATCAAATAATTACTTCAAAAGTTTCATAAGTTTAAAAACCAGAGCCATGCCCAGGGGGCATGAATGTCTCGCCAGCATTCAGTAGCAATGTAATTGTAAGACCAAACATTATAATGGTATTTAGTAGATGTTGAATGTATCAAGTAAATCTCAATATATTTACTCAGAATATACCACTTTTTTTTTTTTTTTGAAAACAAAATGGCCAATAAAGTATATAACATCTTAATACAAATCAGAGCTTGACATGCCAGTTTCAAGCTTCGTAGTGATAGATGTCATGTAAAGCACTTAATACCCCTTGGCCAACATGACTTCATATGTTCAGTTACCTAAGTTTGACCTTCGAAGGACACTTCAAGATAAATTTAAGAACACCAAAAATAAAGCATAGGTACTTTGCTATTCATGTTAAATAGTAACTAGGGACCTACAATCAACTATACCCAAGACACACAAGGAAAATAAGATTTGTCGAGTCAAAAGTAGGTCAAAGTCATCCACTTTCAAGAGATTTCTGACGTTTTGTAAGATGCAAAGCTAGTATAAATTTGGTGAACTTGGTTTGACTCTTGGCCATGAATAGCATTGTACATTCGAGGATGCAATGCATCTGACCTCCAAAGTAGGTCAAAAATACATCAAGGCCACCCACTTTCAATAGACTTCTAAAGCTTTCCTAAGAAGCAAAGGTGGTGTAAGTTTGGTAAACTTGGCTTGAATTCGTCAAAAGTTGCAGTGGTGACGCCACGTTTTGCATTTCACCCATGAAAATACATTTAGGTCGTTGAAATCAGTTGAGGTCATCCAATTTCAACAGGCTTCTGAAGCTTCTTAGTGTCACAATGATGACCCTCATCTCTAGGGATGATTACAATGAATCATCCACCCAAGCATGAAAGCCTTTCCTAGTCTAGTTAGTGAAATAATGCCACTCCGAAGTTTTTCTCCAATGCTCAATCAAGCATAAAGTAATCAGTGAAGTGTTACAGTGATGACCCTCATCTCTAGGGATGATTACAATAAGTCATCCACCCAAATATGAAAGGCCTATGTAGTCTAGTTACTGAAATAATGCCACTCCAAAGTTTTTCTCCAATGCTCAATCATGCATGAAGTAATCAATGAAGTGTGACAGTGATGACCCTCATCTCTAGGGACGATTACATTAAATCATGTACCCAAATATGAAAGGCCTATGTAGTCTAGTTACTGAAATAATGCTACTCCGAAGTTTTTCTCCAATGCTCAATGAAGCATGAAGTAATCAATGAAGTGTGACAGTTATGACCCTCGTCTCTGGGGATGATTACAATAAATCATCCACCCAAATATGAAAGGCCTATGTAGTCTAGTTACTGAAATAATGCCACTCCGAAGTTTTTCTCCAATGCTCAATCATGCATGAAGTAATCAATGAAGTGTGACAGTGATGACCCTCGTCTCTAGGGATGATTACATTAAATCATGTACCCAAATATGAATGGCCTATGTAGTCTAGTTACTGAAATAATGCCACTCCGAAGTTTTTCTCCAATGCTCAATGAAGCATGAAGTAATCAATGAAGTGTAACATTGATGGCCCACATCTCTAGTGATGATTACAATCAATCATCCACCCAAGTATGATAGCCCTATCTGATCTAGTTAGTGAAATAATGCCACTCCGAAGTTTTTGGTTGACGGACGGACTGACGGACGGACGGACGTCCGGAAAGTGACTGCTTAGTCTCGCAAACAGCTAACGCTGGCGAGACAATAATAAGAGGAAGGTGGTTTTCCAGAGTAATGTGGTCCACTACAATGTGCATCTTTGAAAAAAAAAATGGCTGAAGCTGCATTGGACCCTTCTTGAGATATTATGGTAACATCATCCCCTTGTGCACCACTCAGACAGCCTTGATGATAAATACTTTACACTTTTATAAAAAAAATCTATAAATATAAAGAGGAAGCTGGTTTTAAATAGGTACCTGATCCATCATAAGACGCATCTCTGACAATTATTTGGTAAAACTGTGGTCAATATTTTTTTAGATATTGTGGTAATGTCGTCAGGGTTGACACCACTCAGACAGCCTTCAAATAAATACATTAAAAGTTTCATAAAAAGTTTGAATATAATCAGAGGCAGCTGGTTTTAAAAAACAACCTGGTCCATCGTAAGATACATCTCTGAAAAAAAATTGGTAAAGCTGCAGTCAATATTTTTTGAGATATGGCAGTAACGGGATCAGGGTTGACGACACTCAGACAGCCTTCAAATAAGTACATTTAAAGTTTCATAAAAAGTTTAACAAGAGGGCTGTGTGAACAGCCCGTGCCTCAGCTGATCTTGACATTCATCACACTTGCAGCATTATGAACTTGGGAAAGGATCAAGGACACCATGTTCTGAGTAAGTGTGACCTTTATAGAAGAACACTTACATGTGCAACATCAAAGTTCAAGTAGTTCTCAAGTTATAATGAAGAGTGAAATTCATGTATGTTGCACTGTGACCCCACAAACGAGGTCAAGGTCATTCATCTTCTGTCTCAGCATGACCTTCATACAGAATAATTAACATGTGTAGCTAACTCAAAACAGATCTCAAGTTATCCAGTAAACAGTAAATTTCGTGTCAGTTGTCCTGTGAATTAGCATTAGAATGCCCATTGACTTACATAGTAATCAATAGGAAAGCTGCATTGAACGATAAGTACCCGAATTGAAAATCCTTAAAAATCAGGAATCCAAAGCAGTGCCACCAAGTAAACAACTGTTTGACCCTTCCACAACAACATATCCATCACACTTCAGCTTAATCTGAGGGACGGTTCTGAGAACAAGTGAAAAATAGCAAAACCATACAAAAAATTCATAAAAAAATTGCAGTGCCACCTGGTGAACAAATTGGGAACTAGGTGTCCCTGGGAGTGTCTATGTATGATATCAGAGCAATTGGGTGAGTGGTTTCAGAGGAGAAGAGTTTTGAAGGTTTGCCCCAAAAAAGAACAAAATAATTCATAAAAAATCAAAAAATCAATAGAGTGTGACCATTTAAACACAATTGGTAGAGATCCACCCAAGGTACATCCCCACCAAGTTTGAAGTAAATCTGGTCAATATTATTAAAGTTATGACCATTACAAGAAATTCCCATGTTAAACTTTCCTATTAAAACTTTTGTAGAGATTTTTGAAAAAAAAAATCATAAAAAAATCCAAATTCATTTGAACATGACCATTGGTACAAACCTGGTAGACACCCACCCAAGGTACATTGCCACCAAGTTTGAAGTAAATCTGGATGACAGTTTTGGAGAAGAAGTCGAAAATGTAAATTAGCATTAGAATGCCCATTGACTTACATGGTAATCAATAGGAAAGGTGCATTCACCCCCAAAGGAGCCGAATTGAAAAAATCATTAAAAATCAGGAATCCGCAGCATTCCCACATAGTGAACAACTTTGGTGGCCCTTCCATAAGGAACATATCCACCACGTGTAAGCTTAATCTGAGTGACGGTTCTGGAGAAGAAGTCGAAATTAGCTATAACACACAAAATTCATAAAAAATTAGAAAAAACCTGCATCGCCACCTGGTGAACAAATTAACAAGGAGTCCCTACAAATCTTCCTGTGTGATATCAAAGCAATTGGGAAAGCAGTTTCCGAGGAGAAGATTTTTTAAGATTTGTCCAAAAAAAAGAACAAAAAAATTCATTGAAAATCCAAAAATCACTGGAGCATGAACATTTGAACAAAATTGGTATAGACCCACCGAAGGCACATCTCCACCAAGTTTGAAGTGAATCTGGCTGACGGTTTTTGAGAAGAAGTCGAAAATGTGAATTGTGGACGACGGACGGACGGACGACGGACGGACGACGGACCCTCAAAAAACCTCAGCTGACTGACAAGTCAGCTGAGGTAAAAATAAAGGAGGTTTTCCATAGGTACTTTGTCCATCATAAGGTCCTTCTGTGACAAAAATTTGGTACAACTATGGTGAATATTTTTTTTTTTATGTCAGAGTAACGTCGATCAGACAGAGGGATAAATGACACAGAGGATGACAACACCCCACAGCACTTTATGCGATGGGGAGGTAAAAATCATTGGACCATGACCATTTGAAAATACTGGTAAGAGACCCACCCACAGTAGCTCCCCAAAAAGTTGGGAGAGAATATGGTCCATGATTTTGGAGAAGTAAAAAATGTGACGTGAAGGGATGGACGACGAATCACCACCCATCCTCTGAGCTCAGCTGACTGACAAGTCAGCTGAGCTAAAAGTAGCTCACTGTTTTGTGATAAACATGGGAGCATGGCTACAGATAAAAATATAAGAATTAAGCTTGCCAACCATCAGAAAAAACTTAAAAAGACTTCACACTTGCCCTGACTTTCTCTAATGTTTTTCAACAAACTGAGAATATCAGTGGTAATTTCATCATTCATACCAACTCACCTCATCGCCACTATCTTTGGCGAGAAATACATTTCCTGGATGGCAGCATCAACATGGGCCATGGAAACCAGGCATGGCTGTTTCTGCTCAGCAGTTCCCTCAGCAAGCTCTGTGGCACGGCGGCAAATATCCAGGGCTCTGCGAGCATCCCCAGATAGTGCTGCCACCTAGTAAACAAAGATAAAATTAAAGTTTGCTGAACCCACAAAATTCAAGCAATTTGCAAAAATAAAGTTTCTCCATGTGCAACAGTACATATGATATTTTATTTTGCAATCATGAAGCAAATACTTAATTCTAGATTTCCCAAAGTTTCCTACTGTGATGATTAACTATGTGAGGATTTTCACTTGAGTTTACATGGCAACTGGAAATGTTGAACAAAACAGAAAAAAAACCCCAGCAATATTGTTTGTATTAATATTTTCTGTGAAATTGTGCAAAACAAGGCATCTTACAGACAACCTTAAGATGCCTGTCTCCTTTGTTCTGAAACATCTCAACATAGATTAAGCATTTCAGATTGTGTGTCCATTTTCAACTTGTTTTATAATATAAGCTTACTATAACTAGATTAAAAGACCAGCACTGATTGGCTGATGGGTGTTTGTATGTCATGTGTTCAAGACCAATAACACATGGTGCTCATAATCCATAACACATACTTGAGATTCCTTTTTTTTTAACTGTCAGGTGGTGTGGTAAGCAATAGCCTTTTGCATTACTGGCACAGGGCAAATGACGTGCAGTCTAGCACACCTTAAGAAGACAACTACTTCACTTCAGTCTTTAACACACTGGGGAGAACATTTGCCAGTCACAAGATAAATTTGTTGTTTTACTGATGTCAAAACCTACCTATCGAAGTTCATTTTTCCTGTTACAGATCTACTGTATGGTTGTTTATATTATAAAACAAATGATGCAGGGGAGCCCATGTGTTATTGAAGGTTATCAGTCTTCAGAGATCAATAACACATGGGCTCTCCTGCATTATTTGTATAATATAAGGTGTTTCCGGTTTGTGCTTGCACAGTCTCATATCTTCTTGTGGATTAGACTTACCTTCCTGGCAGCCAACTGGATTGCATCTTCATCAAATGCCTCCAGCCCTTTAAGTCGTGACAAGACAATGTCCTGCAGCTGTCTGTGGGTGTATGGCTGGAAGGTCAACCTGGTGAGCCCCTGCAACAACATATCAATGTGTTCACAATGGATACAATGCCACTTTTCTTTATTGATATTGTCTCCAACAACTAGTACATTCTGAAGGCATAATAGTCCTAAATACCAAGCCAGCTGAAAGCATAGCTGTCACTGAAGATCAAATTATAGGGCTGTGCTTCATTTGAATAATTTCAAAGAAATCTCTTTTCTTATACCATCTCCCTGAAGCAGGTTTAATGTTCACTTTAGATGACAAAAGTACTAGGGATTAGGCTATCAGAATGTACTCTGCCTACCTCTGCACAGTGTACTCTGCCTACCTCTGCACAGTGTACTCTGCCTACCTCTGCAGAGTGTACTCTAACTTTACTGGATCATCAAATGTGCATTATAAAGGAAGTGTAACATCTGACATCACAATAAAATTTCCTCCTTCCAACTCTGTGCAATGTTTTCTAGCTTGATGGTATCAAGAAATTTGTATTTGACAGGAAGGTTGACATGTGATGTCACAGTGCCCTTGTACAGTGTTCCATGTTCTCACCAGTCTGCTGGAGACACGGTTCATCATGATTCTCTCTGGCAGATCCATGGTATTGGCAACAGCCAGAACCACCAACTTGGCATGGCGCCTTGTTGGCCAGTCAAACAGGTTATACATGACGGTCTGTTTTCTTGTCCATAGGAGATCCAACTGCAAAACAAGGATCCGCCTTTCAGTCATAACAGATTCAAGATTCATTTATTTGACAGAGAAATAACATATTGGTATGTTCATAGTTAACCAGTTGATAGGAAATGAAAAGGGCCTATTTAGTCAAAGTACAAGAAATTTAAAGAAAATCAATTTGTATCACAATGATTTGTCAGGATGACCCCAATTAAGGAATATTTTCTGCTACCATTGGGGCCACCTATAAAATAATTCTATCTGATTCACAGAGTACATTGTATCAGTTTGGTTTAAGAAAATGTAACCCAAAATGATGACCAAAAGTATGTACCCAACAATGAATGACTATCACACAGGCCGTATTTGATTATTACAAATGTAACAATTTGCAATTGTACAAAACTCAGAGTACTGATTCAGAAAGTAATTTTTAATATATCTGGAAAAACCATCATATGAATGTGTGTAGATTTTATGGGTGATACATGATAATGTGTCTTTACGTAAATTTGGCAAATAATATCTAATTGAATTTTTGGTACGGTTTCTTCTTTTAATAGCTGTATGAGTTGAATATCTGTTTCGGGCATTATGTACAGGGCGTCTAGTGGACAAACATGCCAGTAAAATATTGTGGTAATTCATTGTCGATATATCTTAAATAAAGTTTCAAAGCTCAAACATGCGTAATATCTTCAACTTTTAAAGTAAGCAGGTCTTTATATAGGGGTTCCGTGAGCTGATGGACAGAAGGGTCCATGAACGTCTACTATAACAAACCGGTTAAGGTTCTACCAATGCTTCTCAGCAGCTGAACTGGTCACTATTTGGTTCATATGACAAAAATGATAATGTGTCATCATTACATTCCATAATTAGTTTCATGTGCAGAACAAAGTGTATTATGCTTTTATGGTAACAACACTTTTTAAGCAATATTTTGTGTAGCTCTTGAATCACAGCAACCTGATATTTATATCACAGCTTCAATCTCTATGCAGCGGAAAAAGATCCAATATTTATACAACATGTAACTTGTCTCAATACCAGTTACAATCAAAGCTAAAACTGAAACTGGGTTTGCTGTTAAAGTTTTGTTGGTCCCTTTTCAAGAAACCCAGCACATTTGAAATCGCACATCTCGCTATGCAGTATTGATGTCGCTGCTAGTGGATCTACCCAGTGCACCTCAACCACGAGTCTACCACATGGCTCCCCTCCACTACATGTGTACTACATAACTTGACTCCCCTCATCTGCAAGTGCACCTACCTCAACTGTTAGCGTACATGACTAACCTTGGCCACAAGTGTGCGACATTACTCCCATCATTCCAAAGTATACCACATGACTCATTTCAGCTACAAGTACACCACATGACTCCCCTCAGCCACAAGTGTATTGCATGGTTCGCCTCAGCTACAAGTGTACCACTTGACTCACAATCATCAACAAGTACACCACCTGACTCACCTCATCCACAAGCAGGATCACAGGGTCACGCCTGGGATCTGGAGTGCTGAAGCGTTTGTCCAAGATATTGTTTGCATGGTCTGGGGTTGCTTTCTGTCCGTTGAGTTGCTACAAAAGACGTCTATGACTGTAATTAACTGTGACTGGCAAAACAACGCATTTGGTTCAATGAACAAATCCACATACACAGTAGGAGTATCTGCCCAGTGGCTGTGGGGGAATTCCATAGACTTTCTTTTTAAAAGACCACGAGTAAATTAGCCATTATCTGGATCAAGTTTGACCCCCTTTAAATAAAGCTTTTACTTATTTATTGTGATATTACTAGGGTTTATACTACATTTGTAGCTATTTCAAAGTTAGATAACTTTATATATCCAGCATAGAAAATTGATCAGACTTCTGCATTCCAGTATTGTTAAAGCTTACTTTGTTTCCATTTGAAGTGACAGTAAACTATTAGAGTGGCTGTTTACCATTGATTTTGTTTAATTTTTTGTGATGAACGCTGACCGCAAAAGGCTAGGTTTTGACTGACTGCTGACGACAAAAGGCTTGATTTTGACTTACTGCTGACTGCATTTGGCAGCTGACCATTCACAACAGGTCATTTAACATTGCAAAAAGCTTTGAACATCGCAAATGTGACCAGTAACACCAGGTGACCGGCCACCTCAGTGGTCGGCCATTGCAGGTACTACTGTGTACATGTACGCATGCAGATACTCAATAGCTATATGATGATGTTATTTCTCTCAGTCAGGACCTGGGCACTTCTTGGAAGCAGAAAGTATTTTGCTCTTAGTTTCCCCATGAAATTAAGACCAGAAAGTGATATCTTTAAAATGTATTGCAATCTAAAAGTCATTAAAAGAAAAGAAAAAGAAAAGTGCACATTTTCATCCACATTCTGCAAGTCTGGACTTTGGCCAAGTGTGAGACACTTAACTTGGGTCACTTACAGAAAGAGAGAACAGAATTAATCCTTATGACTGGCACCCAGCAGTCAAGAGACACATTTTTGACATAGATCTCAGTGTAGTCTACACAATTAATCCTAATGTCACAGAAAAAAAGTTTTAATTTGGTTTTCAAGCCTGAATTTGCTGGCTTTGGGGTAATTCCACAATTAATATGTTGATCTCAGCTGTACAAGTTACAGAGGAACAAGCAGCCAGTTTCTACCTGCAGAATTTGTACATTGGCCTGGTGTGGGTCGGTCATTCTCATGCCATTGATCTGTATGTACTGGAAGTGGCGCAGCATGCCTTGGTCCCGAGCCTCCTCCAGACACCTCATAACCTGTTGTACTGTGGCCGTCTTGCCCGTCCCTGGCACCCCCGAGATGTACATACACCTGCATACCAAACTTGTCATGAGACATGATCATTGAAGGGAAAGAGGATTCAGAACAGTGACAACCCTCCTCCTGCCAGACATGAAAATGGCCTTCTGTTCATTCTAGTCACTGGTGCAATTATTCTTACTTAGCTTTACACAAAGATAGCCTCATCATATTGGGAAGACCCAATCGAAAGTAAACATTTTCACCAAGCTACCTAATGTAGGTGGTTGGGACCTGGCCCAAGCAAGATGACAAGCTGGGAGACATTGTACATACAAGAATACACATAATTTGGATATTATACATAATTCAAGTTAAAAAGAAATTATGAAAAAAGGTACAAAATTTCGGATGTGTCCTAAGTTGAACATTGACAATATTTTTCAGGATACATGTGATGCATTTGATTCCTACTGTATGAAATGGGCAAAGAAAGAAAAAATTGAATTTCAGAAATTTGAAGGATGGTTATCAAACTTGAAACGAGTCTTTAGAAATAGAATTTATTGTTACAAATCCCACATTAAGAATTTCAATACGGTTAATCTAAAACAACCTGAAGTTTCAAAAGCAGTCAAAGAACTACAAGAAAGATTTGTAGTCACTAACATAGATAAGGCAGGGAACAATTTTGGGATCATCTGCAAAAAATATTATCTGGATGTTTTGAAAAAAGAACTTGGTATAAACAATATTTCAGACATAAGAAGAAATGACGTTTATAATTTACACACAATCCATTGATAATTGATAGATACACATAAAGATGAGATGAAAAGGAATTTTAATATCAAAATTTCTGAAGAGGACTCCTCTATTCCACTTTTGTTCTGGATACCCAAAGTACATAAAAACCCTTTTAAATCTAGATTCATAGCCGGTGCTGCAAAATGTACAACAAAACAATTATCAAAAGAAGTAACATTGTGTTTGACTGCAATTAGGAGTCATTTTTGTAAATACTGTACTGCAATTTCTAGAAACTGTGAAACAAATTGTTTTTGGAGTATTAGCAATTCTTCCAAGTTTGTATCTAAAATCAAAGATGTTAAAGCAAAAAATATCAAATGTTTTGATTTTTCTACACTGTACACAAATCAACAAATAGATGAAGTCAAAAGTTCTTTCAGAATTAATAAGCAAAATGTTTAAACATAATGGTAAAGCATACATTAATATCAATTCATATACAAAGAAAGCATATTGGTCACACAATAAATATTCAAAAAGTAACGTTAAATCTTACACTGTTGAAACTTTGATAGATGCTATAAAATTTCTTTTGGATAATACTTTTGTTCAATGCGGACCATTGGTTTTTCAACAAATAAAAGGCATTTCAATGGGTAGCAACTGCTCCCCTTTACTGGCAGATTTGTATTTAACCTGGCTTGAATTTAAGTATATGGATAAATTGATGAAAAAGGACTTTCAAATGGCTATAAAATTATCAAACAACGCAAGATATATTGATGACATTGCTTGTGTAAATGTACAAAATTTCAGTGAAATTGCTAAAGAAATTTACCCAAAAGGTATCCCTTTGGAGGGTAACAATTCAGATGGTTTCAGAGATGTGTTTTTGGACTTAGATATTCAGGTCACTAATGACAGGTTTTGTATAAAAGTCTATCACAAAATATATGAGTTTAACTTTGAAGTAGTTAATTATCCTTTCCCGGACAGTAATATTTCGGATACTATTGGATACAATACATTTCTGTCACAGATTTTGAGATTTGGTCGTATTTGTTCTAAATTTCAGGACTTTGCATCAAGAACCAAATTTATTTACAATAAACTGGAGTCAAGAGGATTCAAAGGTGTACTTTTGATCAAATATTTCTACAAATTTTGCTGTAAATATCCCGAGATGGTTAGAAAGTTTGGCTTCAATAATTTTAGAGATTTTAAACTTGCCTGTTTTGCTACTTAATTTTATCTTTTGACAGCATTATGTTTAAATGTTCACCTTTCAGACATTTTAGGCTAGCTTGTTTTCTGTTCGGTACCCCCAGGGGCTCCAAGTAGCAAGAAGCGGCCTACGACAGTTACAAGCTTGCCTAATTGTACTTGATATCTGGTTAATATTTTCATTGCATTCTCTTGACATAAATACAAAAGACTTTCATTCTTTTCTGACTTGCCCTGTAATTCTTAACATCCAAAGATTATTAGAAAGTTTGGCCACAATAATTTACAATTTTTAGACTTGGCTGTTTTGCTACTTAACTTTATCTTTTGGCATCTTTCTGTTTTAATATTCACTATCAGACATTTTAGGCTTACATGTTTTCTGTTAGGTAAACCCCCAGGGGCTACAAGTAGCAAGAAGCAGCCTACGACAGTTGCATGTTTGCCTAATTCTACTTAAAATTCTGTTAAGAAAAATTGTTTTGATAGCATGTTTTTGGCATAAATGCTAATGACTTCCATTCTTTACTGATATGCCTAAATGCACATTTACTCAGTATTAAAAAATTACTCAAAATTGACAGTATTTTCTCAAGTGTCTCAAACCTGACACATTAAGTTGACACACTGACTCAGGGTTCGCAGTTGAATAGAGCTTAATTGTTTGAGGAGTAGGTGTCATCATGGAGTTTGTTTTACATCTCTGGTGCAGGATGTACATTGTTACAGTCCTTGTTAGGATTTCCCTTGGTTTGTACAGGTGGTCTAGCTGCAACTGTTTATTTTACAATCACTGGGACTGAATATAATGCCCCAGCTTGTTTCCACTTCAGTTAAACATTGGCGGATGGTTTAAATAGGATAAGCTGTCAAACTAGAAAGGGTACATATTGGTTCAGGGGTAAGTCAAATTGTTCTTATCTGAACCTGTACTATGAAAATTTGGTAATTATGGTTTCTTTGACAGGTATTCTTCTTTGATATGAAGCTCTGCATTTATAAGCAAAACTTCACATATTTAGCTAATTCATCAATTGCCACGTTCATATTCATTCATTATTATGTGGGTTGTCTTTGCTGAATATTTAGCTTAGACAAGGAGCCGCTACTCAGAGAGACATGTACGGGTAAAAGGTTTCGGAACATGTTGAGTATATCCCACTGAAAACCCTTTAATTTATTTGGGCTAATACAGCCTATGTCAAAATTTTACAGAGGAACGTGTGCAATATGGACAATAGAACTTCTATTTATATAAGTTAGACAGGGACAGGTTAGCTTATGGAGAGTAAAGAGTTCGGACTGCGGAATAGGGTAATGACTACTAGGAAGTGGTTTTGGACAAAAAGACACAAATACAATACTTTTTTTCCCCTCTACTGAGAAATTCATCTCATGAAGATATTAATATGGGAAACCCCTGCTTTCCCCAGCAACCATCTGTTCACGCCTGGAATGACTTTGGATCCCCATGTCAGCCACACTCATAATCCAACGGACCAAATCTGACCGTTGAGGTTTTTGAGGTGATAACACGATTTCAGGTCAGGTTTTCTATGCAACGTACATTACTAGGACCGGTGTTACCATAGGGTATAAATAGGTATGCCCGATCCATTACAGATCAGCCACTGATGAGACCCATCTAGGTCACACCGGTCTGGCAATTTCTGGTTGGTGTGACAGACAGACATCCTAGTTTGCCATTCACACTTGCCCAGTATCACTATATCACAAATACACATATGGCACAAATCAGTTTTTGTCAGTTTTTCCGTGTCACCCAAAATTTAAAAAAACTACAAAATTGGGACTTTGCTCAAGTTTAGCATTCATAATATACTTCAGTCTTTGCACTCTAAATTTTGAAGATATCTTAACTTGCCACCATCAACCACTCACCCGCCAGTACCATCCTCAATCTTGCCCTCCACATATGAGTAGATACGGTTGAACTCATTATCTCTGCAGGGCAATGACTCTGGTACAGCCGACACATGCAGCCTGAAAGTACCAAATTATCAAAAGTTAAAACAGTTGAACATTGCCATGCTGTGACAAGTGTGACATTCTTTGATGCTCAATAAAGCAAACTCATGCCTAAGCGTAATATGCAGTTAAACACATATTCAAAATTTGTACTTTAGAAATTAACATCACTGCGTTCACTCCACTTGAATGCAAAGAGGCACTACAAAGAACTTGTATTAAAGTTAGCATTTTGCCCATTTCAACGATTTCATCTTTTCATGATGTCGGCAGTCTTATATTACATATCCCCAACATTTGGTAGTAACATCTCAAAAATCAAATGGATAACACTACCATCTCAGTCAAACCTTTCTCACCCTACTTCACTTTAAGTGCACTAAATAACATGTTTGCATTTATTTTTTAAAACTACAGGGCTGAGTGAACAGCCTGTGCTCAGCTGACATAAGCTTGTTCACAAAAAAACAAAGTTGCAACTGCATAGACCAGTGTTAAGATTTAGCTGAGTGCATATGACATATAAAAATTTCTAGATTTGCCTGAATAAAAATTCATTAAAATGTAAATTAGTATTAGAATGCCCATTGATTTACATGGTAATCAATAGGAAAGATGCATTTACCGATAGGTACCCAAGTTGGAAAAACATTCAAAATCACAAATCCACAGCAGTGCCACCTAGTGAACAACTTCGTTTGACCCTTTCACAAGGAACATATCCACAAAGTTTCAGCTTAATCTGAGTGACAGTACTGGAGAAGAAGTCGAAAATAGTGAAAACACACAACAAAACATTATAATAAAATCAGGAACAAATTGCAGCGAAACCTGAAGAACAAATCAAGAATGAGGAGTCCCTAGGAGTGTTCCTGGGTGATATCAAAGCAATTGGGTGAGTTGTTTCGGGAGAGGAAGATTTTTTAAGATTTGCCAGAAAACAAACAAAAGAAAATATTAAAAAATAAAAAAATCACTGAAGCATGACCATTTGAACAAACTTTGTCGAGATCCACACAAGGTACATTGCCACCAAGTTTGAGATCAATCTGCCCAGCAGTTTTGGAGAAGAAATAAAAAATGTGAAGGAACATTATAATGCCCATTGACTAGTATAGTATCAATACAAAAGGTGCATTTACCGATAAATCTCTGAATTTAAAAAAAAAAAATGTTAAAAATCAGGAATCCACACTAGTGCCACCTCACTCAGATTAAGTTTCAGCTTTATCTGAGTGACGGTTCTGGAGAAGTAAAAAATCGCGAAAAGACAAAAAAAATATTAGAAAAAAATTGCAGCAGCACCTGGTGAACAAATTAAGAAGTAGGAGTCCTTAAGAGCGTTCTTATGTGATAACACAACAATTAGATCAGTAGTGTCGGAGAAGATGATTTTTTAAGATTTGCTCCCAAAAAGAACAAAATTTTTTTTTAAAAATCCATAAATTACCAGAGCGTGACCATTTGAACAAACTTGGTAGAGACCCACCCAAGGTACATTGTTTCCAAGTTTAAGGTGAATCTGGCTGACGGCTTTGGAGAAGTCAAAAATGCAACTGTGAACGGATGGACGACGGAGGACAGAGCCTCCTAAAGGCTCAGCCTGATTAGCAAGTCACTTGAGCTGATAAAAATAGAAGGCAATTTAACAACAACAAAAAAAAAAAAAGGGGGGGGGGGGGCTTTTGTGTGGACCCCATATTCCCACTTTTACAAGAGTGATTAATCCACCAGCATAATTAATAACATAAATATACCTGCTTCTGGCTTGCTCCATTATGCTTCCAGACTTGGCACGCCTGCCTGCTCGGTTTGGCATGGACGGGGTACGTGGAGTGCGTCCCCCTTTACCTGCACTCTTTGGCGTACTTATAGTATCAGATGACCTGCCTCTCCTTGCTGCACCACCACTCGTTTCCTTACTCTTCTGGGCCCTGCCACTTTTCGGAGTCTGTGTCATATTGACCACATAATATGCGAGAAATAAACCACACACACAACAGAGTGGACATATCCAAACTAATGCTTCATTTCCTTCATGCAAGAAGGTCCAATAATTTAAAATTAAGAAAAGGGGGGCCACACAGCCATCATATATGATAAAATGCTGGAGCCTCACATATCAGGCCTATGTTTTGGCTTTCCTAGGCCTTCACCTTTGTAAATTTACTTTCCTCTCATGCAAATCCGGTGCTGTTTTCCTATATATTTAAAATTAGTATCTGTTGACTAAGGTCAATAATATGAACTTTCTGTGAACCCAGCTGACTTATTATGACAGGTAAAGTAAAACAATCCACATTTCCACAGTATTTGTTACACCAATACTGTCCTATATTTATGTCTGTACATGTATTCAACAATGGTGTGGTTGTGAAGGATTACTTTCCTCACAGCTCATCAAATGTATTCTCTATACACGCCTGAAAATAAAGCTCATGTTTGAATACATACATTGATAGCAGTGAGGCTTGCACGCTGGGGTCTTTTGTTTTGAGTATTTCGCGCTGCTCTTTTTTTCGTCTGTGCCATCTCCTCAGAGTTTAGCCAGTCGTCATCTGACTGCTCTTCACTGACACAAACATACAAGGACCAACATAAGTTTGATAAAAAAGCATCTATGGAAGGTGATTATTTTATAAACAAATGCACAGTGATCCAAAGGATCTATGTCCCCCACCACAGCATACAGAAGAAAGCTATACAATGTTTACAGCATGTCTGGATGCACAAAAATGGATATGTTCTTGCGCCCTGTGACCTTGAAAATAGGTCAAGGTCAAAAGCAATACATGGTGCACATGCCCCTGGTATGATGCATCTCTGGCATAAATGTTATTATTTTATCTCTAAGGGTTGTAGAGATATGCTGCCAGACAAACAAAAATGGATATGTTTTTGGGCCCTGTTTTCAAGGTGAAAAACAATACACAGCACACATGCCCGTGGTATGATGCATCTCTGGCACAAATTTCCTTATACTATCTCTTAGGGTTCTACAGGTCTGAAAATACACTTTCAACATTTAATAATACATGGGCACATCATGTTTTGTTCATTGTACATTATTTAAACAATCTCCATTCAGCACTGCAAATACCCTTTCAACATTTATTCATACATTGCCATATAATATTATTTTTTATTGTACATTATTTAAAGACACTCCTTCTATCACTGCAAAAACACTCCAAACCTTTATTGATACACTGTTTATTTTTTGTTAATTGCATACTATTCAAAAGACTGTTTTTTGCAGTAAAATACAGTTGAAGTCTCCATCATGTCATTAGCACATCATTTTTTAAAGGTTCATTATTTAAGGATTCTTTTTAGGAGATCAAATACAGTTTAAATCTATTAATAAAATACATTTTTACATCCTTTTTTTTTTGTTCACAGTACATAAGTTAAAAGCTCTCTTTTTATCAGTGCAAATACAGTTTACAGCTTTATTAATATATTGGTGCATTACTATTATTCATGGTGTATTATTTCTAACAATCTCCACTGTAACATTGGCTGCTACCTGCTGTCACTACTGCCACTATCTGTATCTTCATCCTCTTGTGCATACTCTTTCTGTCTCCGGTAATTGCGACGGGCATGTGGCTTCACAGATTTGGGTGTAGCTGTTGGTGTACTGGCACTGCGTGCTGGCCTGCCTCTCTTTGGGGTACCGCTTGATGTCCTCACTTTGCTCTGTAGCTTACCACTCTTAGGTGTCTGCTGTATGGACAACATAACATGTCATCAGTAACCCACAACCACCATGAAGTGAAAATATCCAAGCTCATCCTTGACTTGATTTCTTCAAAGTGAGACAACTGAAGGCACAATAAACCATCATGCATGACAGAATATGGGACTCTGACCTATCACACCCATGTTCTGTTCTCTCACCAAATTCACTATGCTCTCATTATATATATGTATGTATATATGTATATATATATATATTTCAGCTAGGCGACTGGTGCCAAAGGTTGCAGGTTTGAGTCCCGCTCGTTCCGAACATAAAATATATATTTTCGGCATTTCCTTAATGCTGGTGGATTTAAGTCCCTGATTCTGGAAATAAATGCCGACTCAGTAAATATACTGCATTACCGTGTTGATATGGCACTCGCACATAACTACCTCCATTGAACCATTCTTTTTAGGAATGGGGATTTGGTCGAGTGGATATGTGCGTTTCTCATTTCAGCTAGGCGACTGGTGCCAAAGGTTGCAGGTTCGAGTCCCGCTCGTTCCAAACATAAAATATATGTATGTATATGTGTGTGTGTGTGTGTGTGTGTGTGGCATCAGGCAAACTGCCCCTACTGCAGTACCACAGACTTTATTATCTATTTCTTATGTACAAGTTACTCTGATGCAAAAATAATGTCTGCTAATTGATTTTTAACATACAAGGGACAAATTAGTCCCCTGGTCTCATTCAAATTTTGAACCAGGCACACATTAAAAAATATTAGTGATAGAAGCTTGAAAATTGAAGAAATTAAACTTTCACCATAACCTAGTGGACATACTTTTGAGGTTTTTTTAAGTATTATAATTATTTGTGTTATGCAGATTCCAACTGTTTTTAACTGATCCTGACTTCTTTATTTTTCAAACTAAAAAATTTCACAAAAAGAAACAAAAACTGTCACAAATATTGTCTCTAATTTAGAACCAGATCATTTGATCTGCATTCATTTCATGGATATTGGTCGACTCTCATTGAAAGCTGTTATATTTTCTGCATTTTTCTTTTCTTCTTTTTGTCTGTGAAACCACTTGACGTAATGAAAGATCGCCAATTTATCTTTAATACTTGATATGGTAAAAAGTCATTTTTGAAAATTTGCAATGATCAAGCAGTTTCACGTATGCCTATGCCACCTTACGCAAACCTGACCAGGATTTCTAGCAGTAAACCCATTTACACTAAATCAGTCACTGTTTTTCTTTTGTTACACAGTTCATTAGAAAGTAACTGAAACGCTGACTGTACTTGTGAATATTAACAGGCTTAACGTGCAGGTCATCATGCTCACACATTGGTGGGCCTAACATCCCCAATAAAAAGGACTCTTGTTCCATTACATACCTTCACAGTAGCAAGGCTTGCACGCCTGCGCGTCCGGCATGGGGTACCTTCAACCTCTGTTTTAGTCTGTTTTGTATCCCCCAATTCTTGCAACTTGCTGTCCAACTTCTCACTGCCAGTCATAGAAGAATTCAGTTCATAAATATTTCAAACAAAACATAAACATGTTTACCAACAAAACAGACTCACCACACTAAATCAATAGAAATATGGAAAATGTTTTTTTCATCATCAGCTTTAATACTGTTTTGCACAATTCTCTCATAGAACTAAAAATTAAAAACAAGAAACTGCCCTCAAAATACAGACATTTAACTTTTTCCTAGAAGTAGAACTTCTTTGTAATGCTGTAAGTACAGTTTAAAGCAATGTCCAACCAATCTTGGATAATTTTGTTCATTTTGAGATTTGGGAACATTTTCATAGACATGTACATGTAATTGGTTGTCGCATGTCCACATTTAGTTCTAGTCCCAATACAATCTAAAGAAATTAAGAAACTTGTTTCAATGTTAACATGGTAGTCAATGGACCTTGTTAACCTTTGGATCATGATCACTGACAATAGGTATCGGCTATAAAATGTTGGTGTTACGTGGATATTTCTCCAAAATGAATTCTATGATTTTAATCAAATAAAAACTTATTTACTCAAAAAAAATTCTCTGGATCAAAAGCATATTGGGGATTTTCCAAGAAATGATCAGTTCTTTTTTGAATGCACACCATAATTGAAAAGTCCCACAAACTTTTATCAAATTTCACAACACCAACCATTTTTCAATTTTTGTATCAGCACTGTAAACAGATCGAGTTATGAAAACTCCCTGATACGTTTTTGCAGGTACATGCGTTGACATTTTAATCATAGTAACACAAATATAACCATTTTACCTTGACTATATTTTAACAGACATCCAAATTTTACAGAAGCCACACTTTTACCCAGAATGCTTGTGTAACAACTTTGAATTTTGCGTTCCAACTTTAGTGTTGACAGATTCTGCAAAACTCACTGTCAATTAAGTGTACATGTGTAGGTTTATTGTCTCAAGGATGCATGTTTCTGTGATATTTGGCCTAAAAGTGAAGTCATTTTTCCAGGTTGGACATTATCGTAAGTTTTTTTTAACACAGGATACATTTCCATGGGTAAATTACTTGCCATAATCATGACTATATATCATTGCCTTACCAACTGCCAGTGTCTTCATCTTGCCCTTTAGTGTCAGCGTCTTGATCTTCCCATTCAGTGTAATTAATACGTTTTTGTCTCAGGTGAGGTTGACAGGTATCTGGCTTTGGAGACTGTTGGGTACATTGCCTTGGAGATCTCAGGATTTCATACAGTTTGTTTTCCTTCACATCTGGGCTCTGCTGGCCCAGTGCACTTTTCAATTTAGCTGCAGAATTTACAGTTCTTTGGGGGCTCTGCAAAGGTGTCTGCCTGGGGCTCTTTAGACTGGTATTAGTAGGAGTTCTGGTGCGTGATGTTTCCAGGCATAGTCTCTTCTCATTTCCCCTGACCAGCTCACTGCTTGCTCTACGCTTCACAGCAGACTGAAATGATTTAGTTGGGCTGGTTTGTCTTACAGTACTACTTAAATGTGGTCTTCCACACTTCAACTCACTAAGACTTTGTTGAACTGGTGAGAATGTGCGTTTACTTGTAACTGTAAAACCGGACACATCTGACCGCTGGTCATCATCCACAGTACTGTCAGAATTGGCCACTGGTTTTCCATCCTGACTGGCATGATCATCCACAACATCACTGATAATATCCTCAACTCTGTAGCGATGTCGAGTTGGGCTTGTCATTTCTGCAGGAAAAAAACATGGTAGATGCAATTAACTTCATGTGATGCATTCAATATTAACATAGCTAGCAACATGATTCCTGTGCGGGCATACAGTGCAAAACACTAGATACCCCTTAGAAAGAGGAAAAATATGTCATGACAAGACTAAGTATACTCAATAACCCCAAACCTTCTACTGAGCAATTTGGTAAAGTCCATACCCAGTACCCTCCAAGCAAATTTGACATTTCTCATAAAAGAAGTAAAATATATGAAAATTAATGCCACTGAGCTTGATTTGACCTTTCAAGGTTATTCCAAGTCCTATGTAACAACATCAAATAAATGCATCTACTATGCTTCATTCATAATTAAAAGTAATCATAGCCCTAAGATACACTGTTTTACAGTCAGAAGCCAATTCTACTTTTATAGATTTGATTGGTGAACTTTGAGCCCTGAAAAATGGGTCAAATACAGACACCACCCTGGCCTACAAGAGAATTCTCAAACCCCCCAAGATACTTGGTTGGCTTATGTGAAATTCAGATAGATGGCTGCATTTATTCAAGAGTTTATAAGAGAACTTTAACCTGTGAAAAATAGGTCTTGCCTTTACATACTGGACCTTAAGCAGGGTTAAGTTTATAAAAAATCCTACTCTTACCAAGTGATTTTCTAGCACTTTGAGAAGATGCACTAGATTTCTTTTGGTCTCCATGTTCATCAGATGTGACAACATTATCCCTAATTCGAGACAGACCATTACTAGACCTCTTGTCCAGGGACCCTCTTGCCCTTGGGGTGTGAGCTTCATCTGGTGTGTGGGAACTTTTCCTGGTAAATTGACTTTCAGATCGAGCACTACTGACAGTTCTCTTGGGACGCTCATGTTTGCCTGGTGTGTTTGGGCTGTCCAACTCATTGGATGTCTCCAGGACCTGACCAGCCTCTTGTGACATGCATTTTATGTTGTCACTTGTTAATGGTAACAATTTTCGTCCATTAAATGCTTTTCTCACATAGAACCAATGTGTGTCATCCACATCTAGGCAGACATCAGGACTGCAGTCTTCTGGGTATACATCAACCTGAAAGATATTCAACAAGCTTCACATATGCTTTCTGATCTCTCTTTTAGTGTAACAGGCAACTGGATAACAAAGCAACAGTCTGCTGAATCAGCTGAGCATGCTTGAAAATAGAAAACATACAAACTGCTTCAACAAATGTATTTTTTTGCTTCCACAGAGAATTCAGGGAAGTGTGAATACACACATTCATATATGTACTTCACCCTGTCAATCTTTACATCTGTGTCTTTTTCCATAAGACAAAGTATTACTGTGACAAAGGTGACACAGCAGGTTCCCAAAAATGTGATGTATACTAATCAGGAACTGAGGCACCCTGTGACTTACCTCACCTGTTGTAAACACCACAATAACTTAGAAGACTTAATCACTTTATTTCAGTTTTTAATAAAATAGGTCACAGTGCCTGACACATGGGTCACAATGACCTAAAAATCTAATCAGTAAATCTCATCTTTATAATTGACCTGTGTGCCAAATATGAGGGAAACCTATATAGGCATGCCTTACATACTGTGGTTAAAATCAAGTATTACATAGCAATACATAGTCCCCCATCACAGAATAGATAGCCAGGTTGACTGTACTAGTATGGTCAAGGTCAGTGACTCAATATATATATTTTGGTGTGTGACACACCCCTACCCCACAAAATATTCACCGACCAAATTTAGTAGCTGTACAATAGGTGTTATGGTATACGAAATATGGTCCAGACAAGCTTAAACTTTCAGGGGGTCAAAGGACACATTGACCCAATTTTGGTGCATAACACACCCCTATCCTATGAAGTGTCCACACACCAAATTTGGTAGCTGTAGGTCGTACGGTATAGGAAATATAGCTGGGCAAGCTAAATCTTTGTGTGTGTGTGTGGGGGGGTGTGTCAAAACTCAAGGTCTCAGTGACCCTATTTTGATGCGCTAGACACACCTACCCCATGAAGTAATAGTATCCACCCACAAAATTTGGTAGGTGTACGTGTTACAGTATAAATAATATCCCCCAGACAAGTTTTGCCTGGATGACCAACGTCTCCATTTGAAACTTTAAAGCTTCATATACTATTCCACCATAACGACACTGGTATAAACAGGCAAATAGTAATACAATTTTTAGCACCATAAAGTTGATTAGAGGTGTTATGAGGTAAAGTGTGCTAAGGTATTACCTGGAAGCCACCTCTTCCACTATACTGGATGAAGGTTGAAAAAAAAAATCCTGCAAAAAGTGAGTATGATCATGGTTTTCCGACTGAAGACGGACTAGAGAGAATTCTCTAGGTGGGTTAAGTATACTTTACCGCAGGTACTTTCCCTCTTATCACTCTAAACACTTTGAGGACTACACTTTGTCATTTCAAGCTCCATCTTGACATAGTTTGACTAATGTTTTTGAGTTAGTGTTGTATTTATTAGGTATTTGGTCATATCTCTGGAAACATTTGAACAGAGATTTATGTAGTTGTTTTTTTATAACCTTTGTGTTGTAGTTTTTGCAACAAAGTTCTGACTCTATTGATGAAATCACTAAAACGTGTGGTGTTTCCAGCAATACGTATCACTTGTCCAATGGAAGGACATGTGCAATGCACACCTAGTCTCCCCCCCCCTCCCCCCAGGGGACTAGTGACTAGAGAATATGTTGTATGACACATGCTACCCTATATACATGTATAGATCATGTTAACAAATATGAAGGTCACTGACCAAGAAATCTACTTGGTTTGTTTTGGCCTTATAAGGCACCTTAGTTCCACATCCACAATTTTCTAGATACCATGATAGAAACACATGACGAGAGTAGACATTGATAGAAAAAACATGACAACAAAGTCAACATTGCATCACACACACTGGTCAGTAGACAGATCACAAAAATGGACTTGTCCACCATGACGACACAAATATCTGATTGGTTCATCTCAGCCTGATAAAGTACCTTGAGTCCAGTTCAATGAAAACCCGACCAGGCTTTCTAACGATAATATAGTGCTGACAACCAGCATGAAAAAAACTGAAGACACAACGCATCCCCCTATTAGACAGCATTTAAAATAAACAGTTCTCACATACGTCCAAACTGAAGGTAATACCTGATGATAGCCATTTGTCTCATCTCCAAACTGAAGGTAATACCTGATGATAGCCATTGGTCTCATCTCTGAACACTTGACACAATAACCTTCAATAACTCAACAGACATGTCAAATCCACATTTCAACGAGGGGCTTTGCAATAAGCTCAGAGTTCAGCTGCTCTTAGCTCCCTGAACCTCTACTGCAGAAAAGTTGTCAGGGTAGCTTGAAATATATATATATAGGTTAATGTCACAATGTGACCTCCATTATTACGAATTATAGAAAAACCCACAGGTTCTTTTGGACCTGTATCCACTATCTGGGCAACCTTCTCTAAGTTCCATCTTTGATACAGCAGGGGATCTAGGCGCCTAGGTCCAGTGCTGCAACTTAATTCATAGCCTGGGGGGGAGACTTCAGTTTCTGATACAATATTCCTATTCTAGGGCCCACCGCCGCCCACAGCTGGTTACTTCAGGGTGTTGTACTTACATTTTTAGGTAATGCTCACACTGGAAAAGTCGCATTATATAATTTACATTACATTCCTTGGACAAATTAACCATCCGTTAACACTAATCACACATCTATTTTGGATACTCCCTTTTCAAAATACCCAATCGGGATTAACCCACACAGACTTGGCTTGGCTGCCATTTTGAAAATTGTGGATTCCACACCGAATGGTTTTTAAATGATGATATTGATGGGACGATCGGGGGGGGGGGGGGGGGGGGGGGGGGGGAGGTTACAATGTATGAAACCAAAAGTATACATTTTGCAAATATTTCAGAGCATGAATAATGACATGATATATATTGGGGCTGTGATTCACTTTGATATCCAAATCAAATGTATTTTTGTGCACCTGTCCCATAATGCATTGGGCCATGCTCAAAATGGCGTTCACCACCATGTGCATGATTTGCCAGAGTATCATGTTGTATTTGGATTTGTAACTAAAGATGGTAACTGCTTCAGACACAAACGAGCAGGCAGTTTAAAGTTAAATAGCAAGTCATAGTTTAAATGCACTTGCCCTGGTAACTCAGAGAACGGACACCTGGAACCAGGGAAGCTCTTCCCACCTATCTGCACTCACCAAACAACCATGGCTATGCAGATATGCTCTTTCACCAAACAACTGTGGCTTTGCAGCTATGCTGTTTTCCCGGCCCAAGTTAACCTTCCAGACAAGTTGAAATAAAATGCTGTGTTTGAGTTGACTTGACTGCAAAATAACGGCACACAACGGCCACTTTCTCGATAAAATCTTTCAGTCAGGGTTGATCAACTTTTATTAGAGAAGGGCAACTTGAAACATTTTTTTTTTCTATATTTCACTAAATTTATTTAGGGTCAGGCCTTTTCAGTAGAGTTAGTCGGGTTACCGGAACCACACATATATTTTTGTTAGGCCTTGTGTAACTTGCACAGTTATGAAACATGTTTCAAATGGATGTTCTTTTCCCTTTCACACATTATCTCCTTTGATGTCAGTTCAATCTGTTCACTGGGCACATAGGGCCTGTATTTTTCCGTTTCAAAATGAGTGTTTTTCCGTTTTGGGAAACTACAAATTCCGTTTCATTTCCGTTTCACTAATTCTAGGGCACAATTTTAGCACTGGTCAATAAAAAAGGAAAAACAGTTGATCTTATCGCCTCTGGAAAATGTTGATCCATCGACGAACGGCAAAGTGACTCCATATTGTTTACTATGTACGTTGACAGCCTCCACCTACAGATGGCGCTATTATCATTGTACCTCTGTTGCGCGTTATATCTATATGCCATGCAAATGAATGGATATGGTAGCAATGGGGTCTATAGCGCGCAGGTGCCCGGCCTGTCGTTAAATTTGCTCCACGTGGTATCGATAACGCCGCCGACTCGTCAAATTTGGATCCAAGTCCGTGTGTTTTGCTTTATGCGATGACATATGTGGTGATTTTGAATTATTTGAGAGGCAAAATTCACAAATTCCGCTCAATTTCCGTGGCATTTGCCGATTTCCGTTCCAAATCATAAATTCCGTTTGAGATCATAGATTCCGTGAATTCCATCCGTTTTCCGCGATCGCGGAAAAGTACTGGCCCTAGGCACAGCCAGAGGCACTTGTGTCAGCGATAAACAGCTTATGTGATGTTTCAGGTGTATGTGGAAACAAGACTAAGTGATGGCCTCAGCGGAAAGCTTTTTTGTTTTGTTTTGTTTTGTTTTTTATACTTCAAATGTACAAGGTGAAATCATGTATTTAAGTATTTGTACAATGAAAAAAACATAAATGTGTTTGTACACACTGTTTACAGAACCAAGTAGTATTTTAAATTTTGAACTAACCTCACATGTATCAAGTACAGTCTCAAGGTTGATGACATCATGCCAACTTTTTGCCAGGTTGAAGTAGATTTCTCGATCATCATTTACTCGCATTTTAACATTCTGTGGCAGTTCACTATGGCGCCAGTACCACAGTACATGTGCGACCTTTTGCCTGTTTTCCGGTTTGCTTGCATCTGGAAAAGAAAAAAAAATGAGGGGATTATGATGGTCATGTGTTATGCTGCCCTGCCCTTGCATGCAGTCATGTGGTCCTGTAGACTTTGGCAGTTACCATATTCCAATGAAAACCCAAAACAGCCACAGGAGGGGCTTCCGCTAGGCATATTTTTTTGCTTAGCCAACTTGGCTAAAGGCACTTAAATCTTTCAGCCAAACCTAAATCTCATTACCCAAAATCAGCTCACATCTTCAAACATTTAATATCTAACTGGTGACAGTTTGATGATAAAACAGTAAAACGGATTTTCAAGCTACAGATTAACAAAATTTCTTTAGTCAATTTTGCTAAAGGTTGTCAATTTTTTCAGCCAAATTTCACAATCATTAGCCTATGGCTAATGGCTAATGCCAGCCCAGGCAGGGAGCACTGGCCACAATTTTGGATCCAATATAATGGTACAACAAGAATACTTGTCAACGACAACTTGTGTTTGACAGCCCTGTGTGTGCCAAAGATGTACTTTTGGTGCAACTCTTGGTTTCTGTTTTGTTGCTCCACCAACAGATGATCCACGTAAAGACACTAGTGTGATAGTATCTGATAGGCGTTACCTAACGTTACCAACAGGATAGTCTGTTATCACACCCCAGAAAATATTGTCCATATCTCTACAGCTATGTTGAGACATAGGGGTAAGTTGAAGAGAATCTATAGCCAATTGGGCAGATGGTTTAATACTGTGTAAGTCACACACTTTGCCACCTACATGTAAGTAGGAGAACTGAGCATGCAATTAGAAACCATTTTTGGTAAATTATGCTTACAGATTATGGTTGGTCAAGGTGACCCCTGGGCAGTCTCAACCTGGTCCTTGCAGACATGGCAGAAGACTCGTCACCATCATAAATGCAAATTATGCGATATCAACTTCTACCTCAAATATTTACAGTTTAAATCATTCAAGTTACCATGACCTAAGAACTTAAATCAAAGCCATCCAAATAGAAATGCAACCTATTTATGTCTAATTTCAAAGTCCTGCTTCAAAATGAAACGATTCTTCAATTATCACCTGAAAAACTACTCACAAAAATGGTCTTATAATCTTGGAAGTGAGGTAAAGTTAACCCATGTGAACATATCATGAACTGGACACATAAAAAATTAATCCCCATGGAAATAAAAAATGCCAGAGATCAGAAAAGTACACTGCAGAAAAGGGGGAATTTCTCCCAATTGAGGAAAATCGATTACATGTATTATCCCTTATAGACACAAGGACAGAGTTCTGGAACACAGCACATTTTCAACAAAAATTCTTAAAAAAAAAAAAATAAAATAAAAATAACATTAACAAAAATGTCAGAACTATAATAATAGGCTTTTGAGCAAACTTAGTGGACGCTCACCCTGGATATATCCCAACCAAATCAGAATACGACCTGGCTAGAAGTTTTTGACACAAAGTTGAAAATGTGAATATTAACAGTATGGATGATAACGAATGCACTCAATTTTGCATCATACATGTATTTATGATCAGTTGCTGAAATTTGATTTCTGCAAATTTGAGATTTAACATGGATGGCGGTTGAATTCTCAACCTTTCCATGGAGGCTCATCATACCTGTGAAAGTTATTTCTTGAACTGCGTAAAATTCCCCCTTAGGAATGGGAATCAATGGGAAAAAAAGGGAAAAGGAAAAAAACAAAACAAATAAACCAGCCATTAACAAACAATCCAGTTTTAATATTTTGCCTATGTATTTATTATCAACATCATATCATTTACATCTCTCACCTTCTCCAAATGTTTGGGGTTTTTTTTTTTTTTTTTTTTTAAGTTTGAGCAATTTTCATCACTCAGCATTATCTCTGAAATAATTCTGGTCCAAAAAAAACAACCAAAAAAAAAAAAAAAACCAAGGCATAAGTGCCAAACGGGGAAAGGGTTTCACAATCTGTCCAAGCTGCCCCATAAACAAAATTACCAGGAAGCCTTTTATGTTTTGTATTTCAGCTTCCTTTTAAGTTTCACTGGAATAGTGAATGACATGTCTGGGGATTGTATTAACAGTGGTCTCCACATTTTCCACAACATTGATAACATTGTCATTTATTTTCCACTGCCCTCCACATTCTGCTGGTCTCAACTGCATGAATGGTATGCGGCTTGCAACAAGTCTCTCTTCCAGTTCTGTCATTCCTGTTAATACAGGGGGTAACTTCGGAAACGACATTCCATTCGCAACTGTTTATGTGACCACCTTTTGGGTGGCACTAGGGGTGGTTTCTCAAAGGAGGGAGTGCTGCATTTGCATAATGAGAATGCTTGTATTAGTGCAATATCCAATGGCACGAAAATTGCTGCTCATTAAGCATGTGGAGCCCCTAGCAAGCATCCTGTCACATTATCTTGAAAAATCAATGTGAAAACACTGTCATCAAATTGCAGTTGACGTGGAACTTCAGACGGAAACAAAAAATGTCAGTGGGTTTCCTTGGAATGTATGAATGCAACAGATCTCCAGCAGGCAATACCTGGTCCATGTGGGTTTGCTGCCATGATGTAAATGGTGTTGTTTCTGCCATTAATATTGCAACACTGCAAATAGGAGCACACTGTTCACCAGCATTTGTCATTTTGCTATATCCTTGGTGAAAAGTCCCTGGAAGACATTTGGTAGGACAAGTTTGTGGTCTTGGATTTTCTTCTACATCATTTGCCATTTTGAGCAAAAGAACACAATAACTCATTCATACAATGTACACTGTATTTTTTTTTCTACCAACAATCTGGTAATAACTTGTTACTAATAAATCAGTTACAACCAACGTAACTTTTTACAAAGTTTTGGTGCTGGAGTATTCAATATGTGGAAACCTGATCAAGGCACTGCCCATGGCAAATTATCACACTTCCCTTGAATATGTGTAGTAACAGAGTTATTGAATAACATGGCTCATTGATCATGGCTAGATGCTGGCATTATTTTGGAAAACTGTGGCAATGCAAAGTCTAACATTTGGAATGAATAAGATATCTGGCACATGAGATTAAGGCAGACTGTGGCACTTTTCTTTGCAATATGTGGCAATACATAAATATTCTATGATAATATACTCAAAAATGTGACCCACAAAACATGGATAGGCAGTGGTACAATTTTGGCAATGTATTGCAATAAATACAGATGCTGCATAGTGTTTATATTTGGCAAAAGTACAATTTTTGCTGCCAAACGTGGTCAGCGGTCTGTAAAAATGAAGTTTTTGCGGTCAGCGATCAGTCAAAATCAAGCTTTTTGCAGTCAGCTGCCATTATACAAAACGAAAAAAAATCTGTGGTAACAGTGGTTAAAGGGCCTTCTAAAAATTTGCTGTCACTTCAAATGGAATCAAAGCAAGATTTAACAATACTGGCATGCAGACACCCGATCAATTTTTTATGCTGGAAGCGTAAATTTACGTACCTTGGAAACGGCTATAAAATCAAATATAAACCCCGGTAATATCACTCACCATCAGGCATATGTTCTTAAAAGGTCTTTAAGCTAATATTAGGTGGAAATTTGTGTGTTATCATGCTTCAAAGTGTTAATGTTATTGCTTTAACTTCGCACGTGTTTACTCGCAACAGCGAGGATGCGTCCATGTTGACCTATTGCATGATGCATTATGGGATTCTTTCCTTTTTTTCCTTCTGACCACTTACAGAAATTACCGATGTTCGATGTACATAAACACAACAACGTGGTTTTGTGAAGCGATCACAATGAAACATGAGCGTATTTTCAGGTACA
This sequence comes from Hermodice carunculata, assembly GCA_964020975.1. Lineage (NCBI taxonomy): Eukaryota > Metazoa > Annelida > Polychaeta > Eunicida > Amphinomidae > Hermodice > Hermodice carunculata. The sequence continues at coordinate 11,018,944 of OZ026630.1, forward strand.
AATAATGATGGAATCTGTTAATCTATATCGCCAAAGCAGTCAGTTGTCACCCTTTTTACAGTGGTTTAAATTTAAACCGCTAGCAACCAAATTGACCGCACCGATCATGGTATTTTTTTTTGCAATGACAATGCCGCAAGGCCATTTCACTGTGTGGCAGTGGTGGAATCAAGTGTTGACAAATGAATCACTCTCAAAAGTCTCATCCCAATAAAATTATATTACCATCTCCGTTGCCTCATCCTCTACCGAGTTACCACAACATTTGTCCACGAAGTGTTTTCGTCAGACCTGTTTACTTCTACAATTTCTCTGTAGTTTCTATGGAATTTGAATGCAAAAAACCGCTCCATGGATCAGCCATCAATTTCTACACAGGGTCTACGCTGGCGAGCAAAATATTCGATATAATTTTCAAAAATTCTATTTTTGGGCCAGTATTTTCCATGGGAGCATGGTATTGTTCAGTCAGCCTGAGCACTGAGGATTTGACAAGCCCTGTGCCAGGCCAGCCAGTGATGATGCTTTTAGAAGTTGTTGCAACTCTTGACAGCTGAGCGGATTAGCTTCCCTTTGAAGTCCAGTCAAATGCAGGTTCCGGTTGGCCATATTTGCATACCTGTTGTGACTGGTCACCTGCTGTATGCGGTCACTTTTACTTGGCAGAAGGGGGGACCGCATACAGCAGGTACTACAGTACATTGATCAGTAATTATGTGCCTATTAGCATTGTTTACCTCAGTCCAAGCAGCACTGCACCACGGCTATTTTCACCGTAAGAGGAACGTTATATGATTGGCGCAATAAGCCTCAGGTGACCTACACCATGACAGGGAGGAGTACGTACATGTATTTGGGTGCAATGAGAAGGAATCATAATAACTTTGGACGACGAGCCCCTTCCGAGGCATATATCCCTTTGCATCATTGGATTAGAGTCACGGTCAAGGTCGCCTAAAATTTGCGCTAAAATAGTAGTTCCCGGTTGATATTCATGCGAGCAATGTGGGGGAAGCAAAATTGAACTCGTTTACAGATGACACGTCATTCAGAGTAATATTTATATGATTGTTACACTGTTTCAACAAATATTGCGAGTCTTTGTTTCACTGCTGCATAAATTACCATGTAACAGCTGCCATGCAACGGGACTATATGCACTCATTGCAAGATACTAAAACGGTGCCTCTTCACTCATTGGCAAAAAACAAAGAATACTAATTTTTTTTCTGCACTACTTGAATGAACTATGTTCTCAACCTCTTCATATTAACACAGACCACAATTTATAACTATAATGAATTTTTTAAAAATCAGGAACTGTGGTTTCCAGGCTTTTCTGACCCCCAACAACTATCCCAAAGATAGGTCGGTGGCAAGGTCTAAAGACCCTTCCCCCAAAAACAAAACAAAACAAGAGGGCTGTGTGAACAGCCCATGCTCAGCTGACCTAGACATTCATCACACTTGCAGCTCTGTGAACTTGGGATAGGATCAAGGTCACCCATGTATGGAGTAAGTCTGACCTTTATAGAAGAACACTAACATGTACAACATCAAGGTCCCAGTTCAAGTAGTTCTCAAGTTATAGTGAAGAGTAAAATTCATGTATGTTGCACTGTGACCCCAGAAACGAGGTCAAGGTCACTCATGTGCTGTCTTAGCATGACCTTCGTACAGAAACATGAACATGTGCAACATCAAGGTCCTAACTCAAAACAGATCTCAAGTTATCAAGTAAACAGTAAATTTTGTGTCCGTTGTCCTGTGACCTTGGGAATGAGGTCAAGGTCCAAACATCACTGGAGCAAGACCATTTGCACAAACTATGTAGACACTTTTAAAAGGTAATCCCTACCAAGTTTGGCACAAATCTGGCCAAAATCATTTAAGTTATAACCATTACAAGAAATTCCTGTGTAAAACTTTGGTATTAAAACTTTTTTTAAAAGATTTTTTGGGGAAAAAAAGCAACAAAACATCCAAAAATCAATGGAGTGTCACCATTTGAACAAACTTGGTAGACTCACCCCAGGTACATTGTCACCAAATTTGAAGTAAATCTGACAGTCTCTTCAGAGAAGTCCAAAATAATAATTACCATTAGAATGCATTTGAATGCCCATTGACTTGCATTGTGAGCAATAGAAAAGGTGCATTTACCGATATGTACCCGCATTGAAAAAAAAATCGTTAAAAATCAGGAATTTACAGCAGTGCTACCTAGTGAACATCTTTGCTCGACCTTTTCGCAAGTAACATATCCACAAAGTTTCAACTTAATCTGATATAATTCTGGAGAAGTGACAAGTAACGAAAACACACAAAAATTGATAAAAAAATTTGCAAAAAAAAAAAAAAAAAATTGCAGCATCACCTGGTGAACAAGTTAAGAACTAGGAGTCCCTAGGAGTGTTCTTATGTAATATCAAACTAATTAGGTAAGCGGTTGTGGAGAACAAAATTTTGTGAGATTTGTCAAAAAAAAGAAAAAGAATAAAAAAATTCATTAAAAATCCAAAAATCACTGGATGATGACCATTTGAACAAACCTGGTAGAAACCCACCCAAGGTACATTGCCACCAAGCTTGATGTCGATCTGGATGATGGTTTTGGAGAAGTCCAAATGTGAATTAGCATTAGAATGCTCACGGACTTACATAGTAATCACTAGGAAAGCTGCATTGACCGGCAAGTACCTGAATTGAAAAAAATCATTAAAAATGAGGAATCCATAGCAGTGCCACAGAGTGAACAAGTTTGTTTCACCCTTCCACAAGGAACATATCCATGAAGTTTCTGCTAAATCAGAGTGACGGTTCTGGAGAAGAAGTCAAAAATAGCAAAAACACGCACAAAATTTAAAAAAAATTGCTATGCCACCTGGTGAACAAATTCAGAACTAGGAGTCTCCAGGAGTGTCCCTGTGCGATATCAAAGTAATTGGGTGAGCAGGTCCAGAGAAGATTTTTGAAGATCAGCCCCCCCCCCCCCCCCCCAAATCATTTGAAAAAATCCAAAAATCAATGGAACGTGACCATTGGAACAAATTTGGTAGAGACCCACCCAAGGCACATCCCCACCAAGTTTGAAGAAATTATGGCTGACTGTTTTGGAGACGAAGTAGAAAATGTGAATTGTGGACGACGGACGTCTCTAGTACGATACACTTATGTAGAAAAACATAACCCATATTCATAAATATCAAACCCAACAATACGGACGGATGGCCAGTCATAAGCTGAGCTAAAAAGCGGATTTAGTCTCAAGTCTGTGAGTTGTCTACTGAACTTGTTCGGCCCAACAGACAAAATTCTTTAAAGTATGAATGAAAAGACTGCACACTCACCTTCATACATTTGTTGTATCTTGCACACATAGGCTTTGTATGTATCTCCTGGATGGTTGCTGCTGTCAACCAACACATGATCCTCAAGGCAGATCTTCTTCTTTTCTATATAACATGATCTGTAAATATACACAGGGGTCGAAATAAAGCTAGCACTTTAGCCTGGAACTGACAGTTTTGCGGCAGGACTAACAATTTGCATATTCTGTCAGTTCTGCGGACTGACAGGACTTTACTAGAACACATTTTGACACTTGATAGTCTTAATTGTTAAAGCTTTCATCAGTGTTTGACAGTGCAATATTGTCAATTTTGCCCAAAATATGCAGCTAACATAGAAATGTCATTTCATTTTGGCTATTTAATCACACAATACCATATATTTACTGACCAGATGGGTGACCTGAGTATGAAGGACTGACAAATATCAAAAAGTGTCAGTTGTGTGGATTTATAGCTCAGAGCCCATATATATACAGTAGTCCAAGTCTTGAACGACCCCTTCTATGAGTGACCGCCTGGTTTGAACGACCACAGTTGGTCGCCAAAGTTGTTTTTCTTAAAAAATTTACCTCTTATGAACAACCACACGGTTCATACAGCATAGCAAAGCCAAAATTCCATACTTTTTCAAGTACTTTCCAAACCATTTTTTCCAAAATTCCAAACTCAATTATCCTTGGTTTTATGGGTATATATATATATATATATATATATATATATATATATATATATATATATATAGTGGTTCCCCTCTTATAAGGCCACCCCAAATGTTTCCTTATTACGAGAGGTGGTCTCTTTTCAGGGGGAAAATATAATGAAAATGCCATACTTGCTGCGCAGCAAAGTAGCCTTTGTAGAGGGAGTGGCATCTCTTTGGGGGTGGCTTACAAGAGGGGGACCAATGTATACAATTTATATATTGAACAGAAAAACAACAACTTTTTGTTTGATACTAGCAAGCGCTGCTTTCCCCCATATTTTTCAAGTGCACATTACTTGCACACACCTTGCATCTTGCGCTGTATTTGTCCTGTTTTACACGCAAAACCCAGTCCTTTTATTTGGGGTTTCCAAGCCAAAGTGCATTATATGTAGGCCTACAGCCTACCATTGTTGTTGCGGCTTGGTGCACAATTTATGCATGCGGCAAACATTTACGGTCAGAACTTCTTGTACACATGCAGGGATCGAGGGCACCGATGAAGGTACTGAAGTAGGCACTGTTACACATGTAGCAAATGGGGCGGAGCCCGAGAATGTGGAAAATGAATATAATAAATTTTATGAATGTGTTGGCTCAAGTATTGCATGTAGAGACCCGGACACACCCGAAATGATACTATGTGAAAAATGTGGCAAGTGGGTACATGCTCAATGCACAAAATTACCAGCTTATCAGTATGTCTGGTTGTCCACTACCAGGCGCCAGTATACATGCGAGCTGTGCACCGTGGTACCAGCTAGGATCAGTGAACTTATGCAGACCCATATGGGGGATAGTAACAAACCAACAGTTCAGGATGCTAAAACAGAAACAGAGCCTACCACACAAGTGACCCAGGGGACGCAAACTGTACCCACCCTAGATGAGGAGGAGTTGTACAGGATGTTCCATAGACTGGAGTTGAAAGTAATTGACACCATTGCACAATCTGAAGGCGAGAAAATACAAATGTGTAAAGACAATAACGACAGAGAAATCAATGAATGTAAACAGCTAATAGAGGCACTAAAAGGCGACTTGGAGCAGTGCAAGAAAGAGAATCAAGCACTCAATAAGGACAAAGAGATCCTAAAGAGAGATATTGATAAAGGATACAAATATACAGAAAAGTTACAGGCAGAACTTGAACAGTGCAAGAGAGTTGCAAACAATACAAATGAGGAATGTGAAACCTCAACCAAATTACATGTCTTGGAGACTAAGCTCCGACAGACACAAGAACTCTATGAATCAGTCCAGTCACACCATGCAGTAATGACTGAACATCACAACAAACAAGTGAGGACACTCAACAATGAATTAGAGCGAGTGCAAGGTGAACTTTCTAATTGCACAGCACAGTTACTTTGCATGTCCGACAAGCTTGACAAGACAAGAGCACTATTAATGGAAGAAAAGGACAAAAGCCTTGCAACACACATGCAATTGGGAGACCAGCTATGCAATCAAATTCAAAATATGAGTGCATTGCTCACCGACGCTCCACCAAAGGACACGTCAGCCAGCTCAATCCAAAGAAAAATTCCATGAGCCAAAGAAACCAGTCAGAGCGAAAGACAGGAAGCCTACAGAGCCACCTGGTGTTCAAACCCAGAATAGGTATGAGGTATTAGGTGAGGAGGACTCTACCAGACTCGACAATAAAAAAACCACTGAAGGTGTGTCCATTGCAAATCCGAGTCAGAATGACACAGCTACAAAAGACAGGGCAGCCGGAACGCATCTTGCAAGGAATCCCGTTGCATTGAGAGTTGAAAAAGGTGCCTCCCATGATGCTGTGCAATGCAGAAAACCCCATAGATGCTATATTTAGCAATGAAAATAAACTACGATCGTAGGTATTGCAACAAACAACAAAATAGATTTTTTCATTCTGTTTGTTTTTTTTTTTGACCCGGAAAATCGATTTTCCATACTTTTCAAGACTTCTTTATGAAATTCCATACTTTTCAAGGCCTGGAACAGAGGGCATTCAAATTCCATACTTTTCAAGCTCTGTGCGAACCCTGAACCAGCTAACAAATTTTAGCCATATCCCGCCACTACTCCTCAAGTCGGCCAACCAAATTCATGCATGCAACTCACCCATTGATATAAAATTGACATGATGCTTGTCGAAATTAGTTAGTGCAAACAATAAAGGATTTCTTTCTACAGTAAATTTCCTTAAACAAGTTTTCAATTTGATCAATCTGTATCTATTCCTCCTTATTTCAAATTCTCACAAGCACAGGATCTTTCCATTTATTTACATTTTTACAATGGCAGTGAATTTGGCATACTCCACATGTATTGGGCCTCTCCATAGTGGATCTAAGAGCATTTCTACCACTGTTTCTTTCTCTGTATGCTGGGATATTATGGATTGTTTTCTGAATTAAACTTGTCTTTACATCAGAAAACGAAAAAGTTGAATCCAAGTTTCATCACGGTTCTTTGAAAAAGAGGACGGCACTTGGTACGATTGCTGTATGAACATAGGGCAACAAACAGGCCTGTTGTAAGGTTTTCAAAAACTTTTATGTTAATATGTGAAAACTATATTTTAAACATGAATCAATCTTGTAAAAGACCTTATCATGAACAAATATTGTCAACCAATCCATGACATGAGCAGATGTAGAACTTTGGCAATGTTTTCCTTTGATCATTGACCTGTTATATCAAAACACGTACCATTTGTACATAATTTATGCATTTGCAGATATATGTGGTACTAAACTAATATGGCAATAACTGGTATGAGAATAAAAATATATGATCAGTAAGGCCTAAGCCTAAACCTTAGGCTAAGGGAAGAACCCAATTGGTTGCCACAATTTGGCACTTGCGTTGCCTTTCTGGAACAGACTCTCAGTGACAGTAATGCACAAATATTCAATTGCTGTGTCTTTTTAACTAGACAAAAAAAACAACTTATAGACTGCAAAACGTGTAGCACATCATGCCGCACCATGTCGCAATATGCCAACTTTGGTGGGTCAGATCATTCCAGTCATGGGTCGGAAGGCAGCGGTCGAAAGTGTCACTGGCAGTGTGGCATTCGCCACTGATGTTAACTGCGTGGCATAAAATAGTTTTCTTACGTGTAGTACGTTCGATTCAAACGACGGTCTTTGTTTCTTGGTCTCTTTGGCCATGTCACTTTCCTAACATCTTCGTTTCCCAAACGCTTCTTCCACATTGCCACAACTTCAGTCACTTTTTGTATCAACTCAAATAACACATGGGTTTCCCGCACTCACTGTGACCTGGGAAGACTCGTATATCCTCGAAGAAGGTGTTAATAATAATTGTAATGATTTTTGACAGATTGAAAGTAATTAATGTGATAAATTTATACACATATTTCATAATTGTACAAGGGAATCTTTCTTTTGCTAATTTTGAAGTACTGCTTTGACTATGAACATTATTAGTGGGTCTATGGCTATATTGATTGGACAGCATGGTGAATCTTTCAATTAAGGACCTTTTTGGACAGCTGTTTGGGAATGTAATTTTGATAATAATAATTATCAATAATTTGCTTGGTATAAAAAATGAATAAAGCAGACATCATGTATATTTAAGTTTATTCAATAGCATTTGAAAATCGAGTTTTTGTAAGCCAGTATTGTCAGATGAGTCAAAGTTTTGCTCTTAGAGAAAAAAAAATAACGCATGCGCCATTGGCATGTAAATGCAATGTCTTTACGGACAAGGGTAGTTTTAGGTTTTTGCAGAAAAACGATGGCGAATCGCACGGTGAAGGACGCGCATTCCGTGAAAGGCACTAATCCACAGTATTTAGTGGAAAAGATAACTAGAACTCGAATATATGAGTCTAGATATTGGAAAGAAGAATGTTTTGCACTTACAGGTATGACTATACGAACACCGTGGATGTTTAAAAAATATACAATTTAACCGGCAAACAGGGACTGTCTAGGATTTGGGCGATAATAAGAGTATTTGTAGCTTGTGTTCTCCACCTGTGACTTGTACATGGATGCACTCGATTGACACATGCCGAATACAGATACAGATCTACAGTTCGACTCAGCTTTAATCTTTACAGCAATTAAGATAAATTAGCATAACCACTAACAATGCAAAACATTCTTTCAAACAAATATATTGCAATCCACATCACTCATCAGGTGCCCCATCAAAAAGCTCAACAAAAAGCTCAACGGCCGGGTGGTAGAACTGTTTCTTTTTCTCTTCCTCTCACCCTGCCCCCCCCCCCCCTCTCTCTCTCTCTGTCTGTCCATCTCTCTGCATATACATGGGTACCGTGTACACATGATTGTGCAGGTCTGGGGAACAACTCTATTCTTGCATTCACTGTCCTGATTGATACTTGACTTGAGATTGTCACCCAATCAAAAAATGTGAATTGTATGCATTGTCAGACAAAAAGTATGGTCAAACAAACCCATAGCAAACAATATTGGAATAGGAGAGGTCGACAAAATTTGGCATGCTGGAGGGGTGTATTCCCATAAGATTCTGTTATTGTTAAAGTAACATTCACTACGTTGAATAGTTTTGCAGCAAAAGTTATAAAACTTAAAGGAGTCTTTTAACTATATACAACTATTTGCCTCAAGAAATTTGGTGTTTTCAGGTAGAACAGTTTTCAAGTTATATGGATGCAAATTACAATGGAAACTAATAGAAATGCACATACCTGCCTATAGAGCCCTCTACTGAGAATCCACGTAAACAGGTGATCTTGACGTTACCTATTCTTGGATTCACCATCCTGGGCCTGGCACTTGCACTGCTCAGCCAATCAAAACGTGAAAAACTGACCTGCGGCCACACCAAGCTCATTGACAACACACTGTAGCAACCTATATATTTTTGGTAAAATATGCCTGAAAAATCTCAGAGTTAAACTTTTCACCAACATAGTTTTCCCATGCAAAAGTGGGTAGCTTAGTACATTAGATCTGCCCTTCTTCACATCCCAAGTTTGTAACTCATCAAGAGTGCCGTTGTGTATAAATCAACCATTGAGAAACTTGAAATTTAACATGTAACTTGTAAGATGTGAATGAGAAGCAAGGGTTGTTTTCATCAACCTTAGACTTCACTGTGACATGACCATGAATCTAAGAATGAAGCCACCTTTGTGTTTAATAATTACTGTACATTTTCATATTAGCATAAAGACCTGTTTGTCATGATTAAATTTATGATGGAAATTTTGATGAAATGTGCTTGGTATGCTTGAGGGTCTCTCTCTCTCTCTCTCTCTCTCTCTCTCTCTCTCTCTCTCTCTCTCTCGATCTCGATCTCGACTTAAGATCATCTAATAAACTCAGTTGATTTGTATAATTACCCCAGTGTTTATGTTTCAATCTGAGAAACCCTTGTTCCATGAAAATAGATATATTTAGTAAGAAAGCAAAAACAAAAAATGTTACGAAATATGTTTGCATTGCCAGCCAAAAAGTAGGGCGATAGAAAGCCCATGCAACCAATATTGGAATTCTCGGATTCACCATCCTGGCACTTGCACTGCTCAGTCAATCAATTCTGTCATATATCAGGTACAGGACAGTTGACATAAAGTAATTAAGCAGAATGTTATTTGTAAATGAGAAATATGAGACAAAGCCAGAAAAGCTGGCATCCTAGCTGTAGTGTATTCTTGTACGAAGGGTTTCGCCCTCCATTGGGATCATCAGGCACACTCTACAACTGTGTAAGTTCTAACAGAAAAGCAGACGTATGGGTTCTTTTATACGGCAGGTAACGTTACTAGACACACTAGTCAACGTCAACTATCATGACATCACAGTCATGATGACTGCACTTAGTTTGAACTGGTTGTTCGGGGTCTGCCAATGGCATGACGTCAAACAGACTGTAGATTCGCTCTACATGTGCCCAAGTTCAAAGTACAAACTGGACCTCAAAAAAAAATGTTATTTGTGCCAAATTGAATATAGGTTGGATGCACATTAGATAGAATGAACTGTTGACGGAAAGCTTGTTTTGGTGATCTGTGATTAAGTCGTTATGACAATTCATTGGGCAGCTTTTTGATCAAAATATACCAATTTGGTTAATAGCTAAACAAAGTGTTTCCAATAGGAAAGGGCCGGATTTTTTTTAAATGTTCAAATGTGGAACCTGAACCTGAAATGATGAATCAAATGATATGTAGAAAGAAAATAAATGAATTTCTATGACAATAATATCCACAGGCAATATAATTATGTGAAATTATGAAATTAGTAACGATGAAAGTTTTTGTTAATGGAAGGCAATGTAGCTACACATGCAGAAAAACATTTTTGATGAAAATTTGGTATAATTTTGATATATTTTCAGTCAGCTAGAAGTTTAATCAGTTATACATTTGATCAATTTGTGATTCGATTACATGTACTTTCGACAAACTATACATGTACGTGTACATTTGACCAATTTCATGTTTCATGAAAAGATGATTCGGTCAAAAAACTTGGTCTACTGTCGGACACTCAATGTATTACATTGTTTAAATTGTAGCGGAGTTGATGGTAGACAAAGCCATGGAACTCAAATATATAGGAGGGGTGTATGGAGGCAATATTAAACCTACCCCATTCCTTTGTCTCATTCTGAAGATGCTACAAATCCAGCCAGACAAGGATATCATTGTGGAATTCATCAGTAATGCAGATTTCAAGTGAGTTAAATACATGTTTTATATTCTATTGTATTCCTGACTTTTACTGGACAGCTCAGTTAATTAAACACATCATGTACACTGTAGTTTCATTCAAAAGTACCACAGAGATTTGGCAAATACAAATAATGTGATATAAACCAATGTAGTAAGTAAGGTTTGGGTAAATACACAAACAAAAAAGGGGGAAGGATATAATTTCTTTGGTTAGTCAACTCCACACCTTGGAGTGATAATGTTTACAAATGTGTATACAATGATACTGGCTGTATGTGACCACAGGTGTGAAAAACTACCTTTAAGTGGCCACACTCCTCAGTACGTAGGGGCAAATTTCTTTGTAAAATTTACGTGCAGTGAAAAGCGACGTGTGTGGACACTTTTTCTTGGTAGAAGGAGTGACCACATACAGCAGGTACAATTGTACTACCCTGTTGCCAATGGCAAATGCAGTTTTGTCACTTATCTACCTGTGGATCTGTTACAGGTATGTACGTGCTCTGGGAGCCCTGTACATGCGCTTAGTGGGAACTTCGCTCGATTGTTACAAGTATCTGGAACCTCTCTACAATGACTACCGTAAATTGAAGAAACAAAACAGAGATGGAAGTAAGTTACATCTGTGTATGTCTGTTTTCTTTATATGTGCCTGATGGTGTAGTAAAAATATTGAATTCTGGAAGAGGCTTCACAGAACTTGCCCTTTTGGTTTAACATTAATTAAGCCCATCTCCCAAGGGAGAGGCATACATTAAAATGACTTTTGTGTATGTCTGTCCATTTGAAAATGGTGTCTGGGCTCTGACTCAATAGTGGGATTTAAAACCCCAGGTGGCAGCACTTGACTGTGTTCATTTTCATAAATTTGGTTACTAAACAAGAGCTTCAAAGGGATTTGTTATGCAAATAAGTACAATTATCCAAATCATCACCCTCAAGTGCTGCCCTCTGGTGTCTAAAAGGATCTATTTTTTTATTTAGATCATGAAACTTCACACACAAGGGTCTGGCATGCAACAAAACTGGGTCACTAGGTCAAGTATCTGGGTCAATGCAATACATTTATAAAAACTACAATACATTAAACTGACAAACTGACTTATATCTTGAAAGTGGTGGATCCTAAGCCCATGGTGACGGCTAAACATAAATAAGAAAGTGCCCTTTTTTTAAAGAATAAGTTTTGAATGAAATCAGTTCATGTACATAATTATAAAACAATAATTTGGGTGTCAAATGAAAGACTTGAAGTCAGTAGTCCAAAAACTTTTTTCCCATTATCTTCTGTAGTGTATCCATTTTTAATAATAAGTTGAAATTTAAAAGTACATTTTTTCCACAGTATATTTTTAAAAAACTGTTCCTCAAAGACTATCAGTGATAAACAGAAAGGACCAAAACAGGTTTTTAGACACAAATTTGATTTTCTATCAGCACCAAAATGGTTGGTTTAGATGATTAGTTTTGTTCCTGTTTGTCACTTTATGTGGTGTATATTGTGCACTACTCTGGCCAGCCTCCGATCTCCAGTAATAAAGTGAGGCAGCCTGAATGATTTATATCTTGTCATGAAAATCCAAGCCTTACTTTAGAAACAGGTTTAATTAATATGCAGGTAAAGCACAGTCACACACAAAAAGAACTGATATCAATGTCCATACATGTAGTTTTGTTGTTGATCAACATTCCAAGCTTTTTGTTTGTGTGTGACCAGGTTTTGAAATGATCTACATGGATGAGTACATAGACCAGCTGCTGAGAGAGGAGCGCATGTTTGATATTATTCTACCCAGAGTGCAGGTGAGTTCTTGTCACTGGTTTGTGCAAATTTCCGTTGTCTACAAAACGAAGTAAAATATGGTTCCCTGGTCAGCTATGAATCTGTTGCTTGGTAAAGGCATTTTTTTCATCCCTTTGGTCTGTAAATAGCAGGAATATTGTTATTTTAATATCTGTCCTCTGTTTGTCTGTCTTTGTTCAGTTTTTAAGTCACTACCACTGCCCTGTTTTCTTTCTGCATGCCTCCTTGTGACAGAAATTGTGTTCCCTGTGTTGGGATCAGTCAGTTGGCACTCTCCCTGCACATGACAGCGATGTATATGCAATGTAATATGTAGCTTTCTGATTGGGATAATTACAGCAGAATTGATTGACTGAGCAGTACAATGGCTATTTAAGTTGAGAACAGCAACTTTTATGAAAATATGTTATATCCCAGAATCATAGATGAATTTGATTTTGGATATGGGTTGCAGACAAGGATGCTTAAATAATATCATGGCAAAGGCTGTGTGACATGACCATAGTTTGCCAATAGTGGGGTCTAAGTTAGTCTTGACATTTTAAAAAAGTCTGGTCCAGGACCATAACTTTTTTTTTTTTTTTTTTTTTTTTCATGTTACATGAACCTTAACATACACAAATCACAATGCTCAAGCAACTGGATTTTTTGGTTTTTTGTTTTCACTTGATTGTCATTTTAGAAAAGAATCAGTAAACAATCAGGATTTAGAAGTATAGATTTGCATGACAAATTCCAATGCCAAAGCATATATTCTTAGGACTGCACTAAGACTAAAGGATATGGCATGTGGCAAAAGTAGGGTATTAGGTAAGTTATCTAGGTCATACAGCAAACAAATTTTTGCATTAACAAGTCCTGGGTAGTGGTCAGTAGATTGCATCACCTGACAGTCTCAACCAGTGATGTAGTGACAAGTTAGTGTTCAGCACAGTGACCACTAGGTGGCTACACCTTACAGTCTCAACCAACAGTGGAGTGACCAAATGCACAAAAACATACTTTTTGGTAAAATTGGTAATTGGTACAAGAAATTGATAAAACAGAAACATTTCCTGCTGGTTACCAGAGCTAAGGATTAATTTGAGTGGGGAAATGTCATTTCATGTTCAGTGACTTCTGACTCAAACATGTTTGTGATTGGCTGTCCTGAAATGATGATATGACTCATGTATGTCTCACTGCAGGAAGTATACTTACTTCGACATATAGCCGCTCTGTAATGCAATGTTAAGTAACTAATTATTGCAGATGGAGCTCTATGTGTTCTTGAAGGGAGCCACAATTGTGGCTTCATGCATTTTAAGGTGGTCATGCTATGCCCCAATTAACTAAGACTGCTATCCCCTTTCGGGCTATATAAGTGAAAAGTATTAATGTAATCTAAGCAAAGTATACATTTTTGGAAAGGTCATAATTAATAGGTTGCAAACAAGTTTCTTGTTTTTCCTTAATAACTCGAAAAGTTATGACCTGATTTGAACAAACAGACTATATATGGAAATCTGGATGTTAGGTGCATATTTTGAACGGTAACAAGTTTTTAATCTGGGTTGAAGGTCAAGGTCAAATGGCCAATTTGAATAGTGGGGTCATCTCGTGAATGCTCTGCACCCCAAAATGTGAAAATCTTGTGACCGCAGTACTGTCCACAGTTTTCAAGTTAGCCCAATATAACTTTCAGGACTTACAGGGGTACAAAAATCTAGGTTCTGCTTCTTTGATATTGGTGGCGCCACCTACAATATTATGCAATATAGGGGTCAAAATATGAAAATCTTGTGGACATACTAGCATACTAGCATCTTTAATTTGTGGCAGATCTTCACTAAATTTGGTGGGGTTGTGGGGGAGGTCAAAGTCTAAGTTGGTAGTGATACTAGTGGTGCCAGCTATAATTTGTTGGAAGTTATAAGCCAAATTGTGTTTTAAGATATAAAATTCCGTATCTCGAAAAGTAATTGGATTAAACTTGGTAAATTTAAAGAATATATAGACAATGTCCAAAGCTAAAATTGTATATAATATCAGTGACCTTGACGTATTTTTGTGAGGTCACCATGTCTGTAAAGTTGAAAGAGGTGATTTTGAAATGGCAGGGTGTAGCTTGGACATCAGTGGCAATGTCAGCACAGCACCAGGAAGGCCTGTGGGCCTCTTGTATTAAATAATCTGGGTGTCCTTGATCATCTGCCCCAAGGTCACTTTGACATGAAGTTACGGACACACTCATTGTTGTCTTGGCACATGCAACAATATTCATCACAGGAGTTCACAAATAAGCTATGATTACATGTGGAGTGAAGTGCCATCTGGTGGACAATTTTTACATTAAGCTTTATATGTTCAGAAGCCACATGAGGACTCACAACTTTGAAATGAACAGGTGCAATATAGCCACGATGCCAGCAGAGCATTAGACCTATGGGCCTCTTGTTTTCTATGTTAATGTATGACATACTGTCATTGCAACAAAAGATAGTTGTTTTTTTTTGGGGGGGGGGGGTATTTTTTACCAATAGGTTTTAGGACTTCATACAAAAAATAACATTAGTGCACATATGACATTGATATAAATGTTACAAATTACATATTTCATGATACATGGAACAGAAGAGACCAGTGCTGGAAGAGACAAACCAACTGGAACCACGGGTTAGTTTCTTGGATGAAGAGATGGAAGAAATGGATACCTCTGATGAAGAAGAGGGACAGAATCAGCACAAGGTAATAAATACATTGAAATACATCTATTAAAAAAAGTGTGGAAATACAGCATCTGAGTCAGCAGCTGCATTTTGTGAAATTTCAAAGGTAATTGGCACGGTGATGTGATTGGCCTTAAGACTCTGCAAAATGGACCTGGCACATTGTTGCCTCAAGTGTACGTATTGTTTTTTTGTTACAGAGATCTTTGACATCCCAGAGATCTTTCACTTCCCAACCTTTTTACATACCCATATCTGTGTATGGTTGTTGATTTTATGATAGAGTGCGCATTACACTTTCACTGCTGTTAAAGATTGCTTTTACTGTAAATGTAAAAATATATGCACAAAGATGGTTTGTAAAGTGTTAAACATTCACATAGAGTAGAAAAAAAATACCCCCCTTCTCAAGAAAAGTAGTGAGTTTGTGTTTATGTGGTCAGCAGCATGTGGTGTTTTATATGCTGAAGTCCAATTCTATTGTATGACAAAGCATGTGGTAATTCCTGCCCAGATCTTCATCTGGGTTTATTTAACAATTGGAAGGATTCGTAACACTTCTACATATTAACATTGGTGATGAAATGGCACTTTAGAAGACTTTGTGTTGGCCCCAAGGTAGTAGGGCTCAGGATAAGGATGAAAGTTCTCAGTGACAGAGTTGGCAAAGGAGGCAGAGGGATTAGTGCATTTGGTACATGTTTATTTGTGCCATAAGTTATAAAAGTTTGGTGGGAAAACATGCCAGGGAAATCAGTCTTATACCCAAAATGCATGGCAGTGAAAATGCATGCAGACTGGCCTAGGACAGACTGTTTTGCCAATGATCACCATAATCTCCTGTCATTAAGTGAACTTTTAATGCTGCTTGAGAGCTGTCAATTTGCAGCTCTTCAAATAAAGCCTTGAAAGGTATGATATGGACTAAAGCATAAACTGCTGGTAAAATCAATTGCTACTTATGTTCTCTGCAAAAGGTGCCCAAGGTGGCATTTCTGGCCACTTTGCTACTCCTGATATAATTATTGGATTTTAGTCACTGTTTTTATCATACGTCTTTCAGACTAAAAGTGGATCAATGATTCTTTTTTGTATGGAGGCTACAAAAATGAAATGACTCTACTTTCTGGAGCAACATGAAAAAATGAGACAACTTGAAACTTTGTGCCACTATGGCAGCAAAACGGAAAATTACAAATTATCCCTTGCACATTTTAAAGATTTTTTTTTCTTTATTTTTACACAAATTAAGATAAAGCATTTGTCATTTAGTAGAAAATATTGAAAGTTTGTCTGAAAAGAAAAAAAAAAAAAAATTTTTACTGTCGCAGCTCATTTGTCCATGCTATTATCCTCAGCTCTGGCCATTGACACACCTGTGTACATGGCAAGCAGGTTAATCGTAACTAAATACCTAAGAAACAACACCAGTTGATTTCTAATTGCCCCTATTCAGGGCATCCAGTGGACAATGGTCCGACTGGATTTTCAAGCCCAATACAACGTTGTATCAAACTACCTAGTTGGTACACTTATTGACCTCTCCTTATTTGGAGGATCACTGTTTTTCCGAACGTTTCTTTGGAATTCAAAGGCCGTGGTAACCATACCATAGCCAAGGCACGTCCCGTCTCCACGTCATAACAATTCATGTATATGACGTGATGACGGATAATTACGCGCGCCTATAAATACGGGCCCCAAAACGGTTAAACCTTCAGTTCCTGACGAGTACACAAGTACGAAACCGGTAGAACTCTAAACCTCTTCCATTGCGGCCACTAGCCCTTGTCTTAGCTCATTTGTCTGAAAAGAGTTTAATATGGCCTCACATTTCTTCATTTGTATCGAACAATTCAACAGTAAGGTAATTGTGTGAGAGAATAGATTCTCTTGGTTTTTGCAGTAACATGAACTGCATTTATTAAGAATAAACATTAAAGAGACCTATGGCATTGAACAAAAGTTACTTTTATGGCATTTACATTACTTTTACAAAGTCCTGAATCCTGTCACTTTTAGCATCATAAGAATAATCTTAAAACTGGAAAATCTGCTGGGACAATAAAAAATACTCTGAAACTTTGTTATAATGACACTGATATATTTGATATACACACTCAACGACACAAACTGTGAGGGACATGAGGTTAACTTGGTTGAGTCATTTATTGGATATATTCACATGTCAGACACATTTTGCACAGTACGGATGGCATCATTATAATGAGGTTTCATTGTGACCTGGTGATCGGTATATGTATGCCAGTCAACATATTAAAAGCAATTGTTTGTAGTTTAGATCACACGATTGTTGTAGATTTTGCAATAATATAAACCTGGGCAATATTGGCTTTGACTTGCATGACATGACACAGTGTCATTTTAAAAAAATTTCAGTCACCAGAAAGAGAACCATCCCCGCCAGATGCCAGGACCAATCACAGAGATTGGCACAGAGCCAAAAGAAGTCCATCCCCACAACATCGCAGAAATAGAAGTCGCTCACCACATGGAAGAAAGTAAGTACAATTTAAATATGAAACTATAAATTAAAATATTATGCAGACTTCTGTCTTGATTTAAGCAGATCACAAACAGTAAGCAACACTCTGATTTGTTCATTGTATTGGTAAGTACTTCTTAAATTTGCCACAAAGTAATCGGTGAAGTGTGATTTCTACATTGAGTCAACAGTCTTCATCAGCACAATGCAACCAAAAAAATAGGAAAGCTTTCGACCGAAACAGTTTACTTAATTTGGAAGTACGATAGTTAGACTGGGAATGTTGGCAGTTCAATGAGACACCTTTGTAAGTGAAAGTTTAAGATGGAATTTTTGTAATGATTCAGAGAAGTGTGAAATTTTGATGATTTTGAGCTAATTTTGATGACTTTCATTTAAAGGATTAAATGATAAAGAAGCTGGCAATGAAGAGGTTAAGGGTTGAGCAGGTGAATAGCTGGTCAGATAATGACACCAGGATACACATGGTATATATGAGGATACACATAGTATATATGATATATATTTATAGGTTATTACACGGGTGGGTCTTTATCAGTGCCTGTACCAACCCCCGAGACCCTTTGATTTGGTGACAGTACAGGGCAAGGGGATTGGTAGAAGCCTGATGCAGATCGAACAATGTGTTCATCTTTTTATTACCACTCACACACCAAAAAAAAAAAAGAAAAACAGCACACTTATAGTGAGAATTCTGTGACCCAGTGAGGCCAATAGCCTGTCTTCTCTGTCAGCAGCCATTTTAAGGGCAATACAAAAGCACAACCGAACCTTGCTCAAAAGCATTTGTGTGAGTGGTTAAAAGTTTCAGGTTGATTTTTACAAGAATACTCTTGATTAGCTGTACAGAAATTTGAGCACAGTGTATTGATATAATTTGTATCAGCTTCCCTCGAGCTTTCAGGGCCATCCATATTGAGAGATGTTCACATGTACAAGCATAAGACACATGCAACATATCCAGAGCTGCATAAGCACTGAGTGGTAATAAATTCATGTACCCGGATAAAGAAAAAGGTGTACATGTATGGAGGCACCTTCACAAGCGCACATAGCAAAGAATTTAGTTACAGGGTGCCCATGGATCAGCAGAAAGTTTTTGTTTGACGAGTTTTAATCTAGGCAGTATTAAATATATAAGAATGTGTGCAGGTATGTTTTTTACCCTTGGTTTAACATTTTAATGGCACATTAGTTTTGCTGAAATTTTGTGATCCATGCTTGATTGTGGATACCACTATGTCAAAACGTTTTGATAACTTTGTGAGCTTAGAATCTTGTGACCATGCAAGTAAATAACATCTTTGATTGACACAAAAAAGGAAACATTACTGCAGAATGTTGATGTGTGTCAGTGGAGAGTAGTGATACTTTGGCATAAACTTGATACATGTACCACCAAACTGCAGAGAGAAGCATATAGCAAGAACAAGTCACACATCTATCATTTCAAATTGTGCCTGTGAGGCATTGAATTTTTATATTTAGTACGGAGAAAGAGTACAAAAAGGAATTTTTGGAGTTTTTTGTTTGTTTGTTTTTTTTTTTTCGTTTTTTTTTTTCTAGCCATGGAGAGAGGCCTTGTGCATGTTTGCAACTGGTCATATTTGGTGCATGAAAAGGTGCTAGTGCTCCAATAGCTCGCCAATACTGTATGTGCAATAATTTTGTTCTCACAACACTCCAGTGTAATGTTAACACAAATTCAGTCAATAATACATGGTAATTGTAACCAGTTTAAGCACATTTCCCATTGAGTTCCGGCAGACAAAAGTACTAAAGCACAAATTATAGTTTTATTTTTGACAATGCTAGATGTATTCATCATGTGAGTGAAGTAGACATATAATTTTCACTTGCACTTGGACCAGTTCCATACCAGAAACAGTGCAACAGTGAGACATAACAACACACATTATTGTTAGCATTTTATAAAGAATTGCATTTTACACAACATATAACCAAAAAGTGATGCAAGTCACCTACATTTTTCTCAAAATCAGCATTAGAAGCCAGGAAAAAGTCTGAAATTTGTTCAGGTGAAAATTGCAGGAACTTTAGCAAAAGACTTGTATTGGAAGTTTGTCTAATGTGAGAGTTCCAGCCTTTCACTTGCCAACATTTGACTTGGTAACATTAATTGGAAAATACTAATTCAGTGTAATATGTGATCTCAGTCGCAGGGCAGATCGTGAAAGAGAAAGAGGGGATCGTGACAGGGAACGAAGAAGAAGCAGGTCCAGATCACGAGAGCGTCATCGAGAAAAGAAACGTAGGTCAAGAAGCAGGTCAAGGGACAGAGATCGAGGTTTGCTGTGTTTCAGTGCTTTGTCAATCAAGTTTTGCTAATTTTCATTCATTAACCAGGACAAGCAACTTTTTTGTGAGAATATTGTAGTACATACTGCATTCCATGTGAAGAGATGCACATTCAGCTATAAACCACAGTGGTATATTTGAATTTTCAAGACTCTCTCTCCCCCCCCCCCAAAAAAAATAAATGATAATAATAATAAAACAAAACAAATAAAAGGTTTAGTAAACAATGAAAGCAGCATCTCAAGGCTGCTAATATCCACTTGGTTGCATCATCAGTTTTGAAGCAAATACTGTATCTGACAGAGTATTATATTATTGTTTATTTGCAGGACATAAAAGACAGGAAGGTGATGAGAGGTAAGTTTTACTGCCTTCCCTAAAACTCCTCTCTGGGTCGCTTGCACATATAAATTTAGCCAGCCAGTGGCGCTTGTCCCTGCTCAGGGTTTCCTTAAGGATATACGTTAAGTTAGCAATGATTTTCACAGATTGTTGAATATAACCCTGGATTTAGACATGTACATGTAGTGTGGTAAAGTATACTTTTTTTTTTTAAACGGACAAACTGGAAATACTATTTATTACAATTTCATAATGTCAGATGGTGGCAATGTTTACATAAACAGTTACACAAAAGATCATCATAGTTTAGCACAAATATCGATTCAGCTCATTCATATTGAAGAAAGGGCCCTCAAATCTGCTTCAACCTAAAGCTTATGTAATAAATAAAAAAAAACGTGTCGCAGATTTTTCAAATTTTGTTCTGTTTTGTCACCAGAGTTGGCTAAATATATATTACCTTTGACTTGTCATCATTCCACCTTCAGACACTCCATATCTCAGAAACAACAGATAAACAAGATTTGAGACAAGCTTTTTAAGTTTATTTTGTGTTCTAGAGAATGCCACAAATTTGATGTTGGAATCTATGAAAATGAGAAGTTGAATCATACCTTATATCAAAGAATGATGATCCGTTTTGTTCACTTTAATAATTGCTGTGTAAACATTGCTCCCACATAACATTGCCACAGTGCCATAGCATTAACTAATAGTTAGTATGCTTTCTAAAAATGTATACTTTATAGCACTTTATTAATGATTTTAGAGAGTGATATACAGAAATGTCTTAGTCAGCACTAAAATCACTGCTTACCCAGCATATATTCTTAACACTGAAAATCATATTTCAAATAGCCAGATCAGTTAGTCTTTGCTGAAAGGTTTATCTTTTCAAAGTGTAATATAATGCATGTTAAGCACAGTTTCAACACCTTTATTTTCTGCAGCACATAAAAACAATCACATTCATGCCTTGCAAAAAGACATGAAGTAACTTAAAGGTAGTGAAAGTAAATGGTGTATTTTACTCAGGATCACCAGCCATTACTTACTTGTCATTAGAAGAGAATGTAATTTGAAAGTTTGTATAATTTTCACAAAGAAGCCACATGGACTATTGTGTGTGGTAACTGAGCAATATTGTACATTGCACGTTACATCCAAAGCTTGGGGAAACTCTCATAACTCTTTCATTGCCATTTGTGACTTAAGTTGAACTGCTTGAGACAAACTGCTCTGAATTATTATTAGAAGCACTAGCCGACAGGCATACTGAATACACTCTCTCCCCCCCCCTTTCTCAGCTGAAGGTTATTGAAAACATTGAGGCACAATGTACTCACATGTTGCTGGGGGGGGGGGGGGGGCAGCAACATGTGAGTACATTGTGCCTCAATGTTTTCAATAACCTTCAGCTGAGAAAAAAACTGTTGTGACCTTTATATAGAGGCCTGCTGTGACTTTGGCCTATACAGCTCAAGGTCATCGTTGCTTCATGACACACCTTTACAGGGCCAGAATTTTGGCGAGAATCCATTAAGATCCTCCTAAACTTGTCTTTCTTTAAAAAGAAAACTAATTGACAAAAATCCAAATAGATTCTCACAAAATTTTGCAAAATTCTGGCCCTGCTTTAGTGATAGACAATAACCATAACCCCTTCCAGTAAGGAGTTAGAGATCATTATGTGTACAGGTCTAAAGACAGATGCCTGCTATGACCTTGACCTACATAGCTCAAGGTCACTGTTGCTCCATGACACACCCTTTAGTAAAAGAGAATTACCATATAGAGTTTGAAGATCCATGCATTCATGAAGGAGTTAGAGTCCGGACAAGATTAAGTGTACAGTTGCCTGTTGTGACCTTGACCTATAGAACTGAAGGTCATCATTGTTTCATGACACGCCCTTTAATGACAGAGAATAGCCATGCAAAGTGTGAAGAAGATGGGAGCACTATTGAAGGAGATAGAGTAGGGACCCAGCATGCCTTTAATTACATAAAATGTAATAGTCCAGGTCAACAGCTTTCATCAGGGCGCTTTGGGTACATTGTGTCTGAAGCACGCCAAGGAAAGCTGTTGACTCCGTTCAAATTTTGGCGCTGAAAGAGTTCAATGAGCACAAGTACTGTGTGCATGCATCAGAGGGAAGTGTAAGCCTATGCTGTAGATGGCTTCATTGTGTTGTGCAACTTCTGTCGTTGCCATAATGCCAACATCTGTGGGTTTCCCTGCAGTTTCATTCAATTGACAGCACTGATTAGTTAAACCCAGATGGTGTGTCTAGCTGAAGTATTGGAACATTGAAGTTTATATTTGGTTGTTTTACCAGCCTGAGGATTAATGGCTGTGTTTATAATGACTGATTTGTTGTGAGGCCCTGATGAAGACTGAAAGTGACAGCAAAGTGCAATACACAAGAAAACAGAGCAACAACAATCGAGGAGAAAGTTTTATTTTTACATGTAGTTTTACCTAGTGGTTGTTTTCAGTGCTAATTGGCACCTTTTTCTGTTTCCTACAGGAGGCGCCACCATAAGAGCAAGAAAAGCAAGCATGAGCGGAGAGACAAGGAAGAGAAAGAGAAGGGCTTACCTCAGGAGGATTTGGAAATAAAAGAAGCTAATGAACTGAGAGCCAAACTGGGCCTGCCTCCACTGAGACCATGAAGCCAGTACTAGAAGGATCATGTTGATTTATAAGGCAGCTGAATACATGGATGTGGAAGCTGCCAGTTAATGACTGGACTTGAGAAAGCAATGTGTAGGTGACATTGGGCTGTGCAGACAATGAAATTATCACATTTTTAAGTATTGCAGCACATGAATGCAGGCTCATACTTCAAATAGACCAAACCAACCTGTATGTGTGTGACACTATGCTGCACATGTGAAGACAAGACAGTCTTGGTATTGGAGAGGTGCTGGATGTGGCTGAACAGTCATGTACTACACGTACCTTCTATAAAACGCAGACTTTTTGAGAAGCTGCAGGTACATGTACCTGTAGATTTTTATTCTCCATATGTACACGTGTATATTGTGCAAATAAATACTATTAATATTACTATAGTATTAGCTGGTGCATTTGCATTTTAATGAAACTATGGGGAATCACTGTGGGAGTAGATGGGCCAGCTTCCAGATAATGATTACAATATGTTGATCAACAGTTGTACCTTCTATAAAGACCATCTCCTGTGACAAGTGCAGTACTTTTTACCTCACAGGAGACCATATCACTTTGTCACTCAGATTAAGCTGAAACTTGGACGATATGTTCCTTATAGAAGTGTCCAACAAAGGTGTCCACTATGTGGCAATGGTATGGATTCCTGATTTTTAACGATTTTTTTCAGTTCAGGTACTTAGCAGTAAATGCACCTTATCTATTGATTACCATGCAAGTCAATGGGTGTTTAAATGCTTATTCACATTTTGGACTTCTTATGCGAAACCGTCCTCCAGATTGACTTCAAACATGGTGGCAATGTACCTTGGGTTGGTCTCTACCAAGTTTGTTTAAATGGTCACGCTCCAGTGATTTTGGGATTTTTTTAGGTTCTTTTTTGCGAGGGAAAATCTTAAAAAACCTCCGAAACTACTCACCCAATTGCTATTTTAATATCACACAGGAACACGCCTAGAGACTTCTAGTTCTTAATTTGTTCACCAGGTGGCCCTGCAATATTTTTTTATAATTTTTTGTTTGTTATTGCTATTTTCGTCTTCTTCACCAGAACCATCACTCAGATTAAGCTGAAACTTGGTGGATATGTGCTTTATGGAAGGGTAAAAAAAAATATTCACTAGGTTACCAATAAGTACCCGAATTGAAAAAATTGTTAAAAATCAGGAATCCACAGCAGTGCCACCTTGTGAACAACTTTCTTTAACCCTTCCACAAGGAACATATCCACCAAGTTTCAGTTTAATCTGAGTGATGGTTCTGGAGAAGAAGTCAAAATGGCAAAAACACACAAAAAATCTTTAAAAAAGAAAAAGAAAAAATGCAGTGCCACTTGGTGAACAAATTCAGAACTGGGAGTTCCTGGGAGAGTCCCTGTGTGATATCAAAGCAATTGGGTGAGCGGTTTCGGAGAAGATTTTTTAAGATTTTGCCCCAAAAAAGAACACAAAATTCAAAAATCATTGGAGCGTAACCATTTGAACAAACTTGGTAGAGACCCACCCAAAGCACATACCCACCAAGTTTGAAGTGAATCTGGTTGATGGTTTTGGAGAAGAAGTCGAAAATGTGAATTGTGGATGATGGACGTCTCTAGTATGTTACACTTGTGCAGAAAAACATGACCCATATTCATAAATTTCAAACCCAACAGTGACAGCAAAGAGATTCCAGAGTTTCCAAAGCATCACCATTCATCTTCCAATACCAATGTGAAGAAACAAATTTCACTCCTGACTTGAAACAGGCAGTCACCCATAAAAGGCAACTGTTGGATTTTAACTGGTACTGTCAACCTTTGAAATATTCTTAAATACAGACTATAGTGTTTCCAAAATGTACAGGCCCAACCACTCAAAATGCATATTTTATCACTTCTGCCAGAAATAAAAAGATTGGTAGGCATATCACTTTTGGTTCTCCTGACTAGTTTGTCAGCTGAGTTTACAGCAAAAGTAGAAAGTAGGCCTATATCGTTTTTATGACATTTATGAATCTGGAACATTATGTAATTAATACGTTAAGTGATTGAATCACTGTTATAGAATATCAAATACAAGGAGAAGATGTCTACAAGACCCTCGCTATACAATTGAAGTACTACAGACGGACGTCTCTAGTATGGTACACTTATGTAGAGAACGTGACCCATATTCATAAATTTGAAACCCGACAATGACAGCAAAGAGATTATCTTCCAATACCAATGTGAAGAAACAAATTTCACTCCTGACTTGAGACAGGCAGTCACCCATAAAAGACAATTGGTGGTTTTTAACTGGTCCTCTCAACCTTAGAAATATTCTTTGTTAAAATGGATGGCTAGTCATAACATAAGCTCGTTCAAGTCAGCTGAGCTAAAAATCAGGGATCCAGAGTATTACCACCTAGTAACAACTTAGTTTGAGCCTTGCACATGCTATGTTTCCACCAAGCTTCAGAACAGTCTTAATATTTTAAAGGTTAAAAGTAGCTTTATCGAACAAAAATTTAATAAAAAGTCACAGTGCCACCTGTTGAACAAATGAAGGTCTGGGGATCTTCAGAAGTGTCCCTATTCAATTTCAAAGCAACTGCCCTGGCATTGTCGGAGATTTTATTAAAACAATTCATAAAAATATAAAAAAAACGGGAGCATGACCATTTGAAGAAACTTGGTACAGATCCACCCAAGGTACATTGCTATCAAATTTGAAGTGGATCTGGCCAACACTTTTCAAGAAAAGTAAAAAATATGAATTGTGGACGAACGGTTGACAGATGATAAACGTTCAGCCATCCTACAAGCTCAGCTGACTGGCAAGTCAGCAGACATAAAAAGGATCAGCTAAAGTGACGGGGTCAAAGGTCGAGGTCACAGTGACCTAATTTTGGTACAAGGCACATTCCTATCCCAGGAATTATCCACACACAAAGTTTGGCATCTTGAAGTATTATGGTTTTGGAAATATGGCTTCCACAAGCATTTTCTATGATGGTGTCAAAGGTTAAGGTCATAGTGACCAAATTTTGCTATGTGACACACCTGTAATCCAAGAAGTATCACATTTGGTCTAAGGTCAATGTCACAGTCACCTAGTTTTGGTGCACAACACACCCCGATCTTATGAAGTGTCCACACACCAAATTGGTAGGTGTTCTGGTATAGGAAATAGGACCCATCAAACTTTACTGAAAGGACAGACAGAAAGACCAGGTGTCAACCTTTTGTGCTTGGTGGGGAACACTGCTTCTCATGTGGTTTGATTCAGACCAACCCATAAAGCCCTCATAGAAGTTTTCTAATCAACTTTTGCCACAGGTTTTGGAGTTAGTGGAATTCGGGTAATTTTGGAAGAAACATTGCTGGACCATAGCTGTTGGATAAATTCATGCAGTATTTTCAACAGCACAAAAAGTCACCTAAACATTTCCCCCATTGAGACTTTTTCAGTGCATCTGAATGGCCATTAAAATTATCTCTCAAGCTTTCAGTCAAAGTGTCATTTTGTCCAAAATTGCAGAACAGTGTCATCATCTCTTGTGGGTGAAATTTCAAAATCAATGCAAGGTCTTAATGTTGGCTGGGATCCATGTTGAACATCCCATAGCCCTCCTGTAAGTTTTCTGTTAAAAAATCCCAGAATGTTTCAGGAGTTGGTGGAATTAATGTCATTGTGCACACAACCACAGGACCATGGCTGGAATGCCAATTTTGGTGCCATGTTGACATTCACAGAAAACCAAAATTTTGGTTGATTCCCATGTTGGTTTTGGACCCCACAAAGTGAGGTGGCTACATTTTGCTAGCTCCACCATGTGAGAGTGCCTTATGCTGGTTGTAGTGTTTTTATCTGTGAGCTGACCCCACATAAATTGCCACAACTAAAGATAGTGGGCCACCTGGAAGTGAATTTAATGGGACAAAGACTTCTGGTCCCTTTCCTAGAGCTGACATATAAACAACACAACTTGATTCTGTATTCATTTATTACATAATAATTCACATATCTGGGTAAATAAACAAGTTTTGAACATTTATGTATTTATAACAATTTCAGATTGGTATAAACATTTTAAACCATTATATTCATGATGGTCGAGACAAGAGACGATCCTTTTGTAGGAACTATCTATTTACTGCCCCCCCCCCATAATATTACCCAACCATGTCACTTGTGATGCATATTGCTCAACCCAAGAGACTCCTGTGCATACATGTCTGTATGTAAAATGATTGTTTTAATCATAAACATGCAACAAGCCTTGTAATGTGACCAAACATAACTTAAAAGTTGAGGTGTGCCACTTCCACAAAATGCACATGACCAAAACACCACATTTTTCCTGAATTCCCTGGATCTCCCTCTCCTGGCCTCCAGTATAACTTTATGGCATAATGTGCCAATTAGATCCCATTATTATGCACATGTATGGCATTCTGACTGAAAGGTATTGAATTACATGACCATACAAAGCAATGTCAGTGCTTCACAAGTACATACTTACCAACTTTGATCGAGAGGTCTCTCATTTGGTTTAGTCATACATGCTTAATGACCCAGAACTGGTTCACAAAGACTGTACAAATTATTCCATCAATCAATAGATTTAAACAAAAAGTGCTACAAATAAATACATTTTTGGAAAACTTAAAAACCCTACTATGTTTTATGACCGTCATATGTGTCCTTTATTCTGTGTTTTTACAGCAATCATAAAAATGCATCATCCCAGTTTTCAAAGAAATATGGAGTCACCGTTTTTCTTTAAAGGAGTATTGTTTTAATTTTCATGAAAAAATAAAGTTCATATATTTGTCTAAAAAAGCTTCTTTTTTTTGGATACTTTACTTTTTGTTCTGTTACCAAAATATTAATATTTGAAGTTGAATAGGCAATCTGCATTTTTTGAAAAATGGGATGAGGCATTTCTAGGATTGCTGTATAAACATGGGGCAAAGGAAGCATATGACTGTGTCAGGAAACAAATCATGGGTTTGCTAGCTTTCCAAAAATGTATCATTTGTAGCACTTTTTGCTTACATCTATTGATCAATGGAGTGAATAATTTGTTCATCTTCCTGAACCATTTCTGTATCCTTCATGAAAATCCAGATACATGCATATCTTTAAAATAGCACCATTGAATATTGTGTTATAAATTATTTCCAGCTAGTTGATTGGGACATTCAGATTCTATGTTGCTAGGATATAAGAGGTCAATTTATTGAAAATCTATTGATGACACATTACGCTAAATGTGATGACCAACTACAAATGGTGTACTTGAACAGCAGGAAGTCAAGATGGCATTTAAATTAAACCTGTCTAGGATAGCTTTGAGAGGTTACTCTATCAAAATCACCCATGTCTTTACAGGGTATGAGTTGGAAGTCCTCATTAACTTTCCTAATCATCTGAGCATCCAGCAGCCCATCCTGTCCAAGACCCCACACACACTGGTACTTCTACAGCTACTTCAGGGTCAAAATTGTGTCGTCATTCAAATAGCATGGACTGATAGCAAGTAGCAAGTGTGCTGAGTAGGGCTGGGACGACATATCGATACAGTCGTGTATCGTGATACTTAGCTCCAAGAATCATGTATCGAATTGTGAAGAGAATATTTAGATACGTATTGTATCGTAATTTTCTTCATTAATAACTTCAAAAGATAAAAAGTGCAATGTATTTTCCCTCAAAGTGCATAATTTCTTATAAGTGGTGTATTTATCATTTCCTGTCCAAATTACATTTCAAGACACTACCATGACAATACTGCATGAAAAGATGAATTATTCTGCTATTTACTAGTTTATACCTACTACAGGGTATATTTACGTATTATTGCAATTTGTAACCTATGGTAGTACAGTCAAGTAGCTTGGAACGTGTATTGTGATATGTATCGTATCGTGGAGCAAATATCGAGATATGTATTACATCGCGAACGGAGTGTATCGTCCCAGCCCTAGTGTTGAGTACAAAATTATTAACGTATGCACACTTTCCTGTTTCCATCAATTTTGGCCAGTCATGCAAATTGAAACAGCATCACCCAATTTTGTTCATGATTCACAAGGCTGGGTGCTGTACAAATGTTGACCTGTTCAAAGAGCAAAATTAATGTTACAATCCAGAATGACAAACTGCCTCAACATTCTCTGGTCTAGAAATCGGTAAGCACCATTAATTCATTCCATACTATGGTCACAGGCTTTGGTCAATCGTACTGGCACTGCCTGGCAAGTCATGTTGCAGCTGCAGCATGACTTGCCAGGCAGTGCCAGAACCACTGACTTAAGACTATAGGCATGTTGGTACTTGAATGACAGCTCTTTTCAGGAAGAATTTAAATATTCAATTGTCGTCTTAAACCTAGGTAAATATACGGAAAAATCAGGGACTGGTATGGAATGAGTTAAGTATACAGTACAGTTGTCCCTCTTTTGAACAACTACCCCTAGCGCCGACCAAAAGGCGGTCGTATAATGCAGGTGGTCGCTCATTGGAGGAACCCCACATGCACGACCTCAAGAGCAGCAGATGTTGCCCACACTTCTGTATCACAGCTGCCAGCACAGTTCATGGTCCTCTAACACTACGTTGCCCGGCCATAGACCTACTACAACATGTGTTATCAAAGAGTACCTGTGTGTTTTTTCACCGGCACTGCAGCACCGCCGAACAGATGTGATCAGAACCCTGTCAAAGTTTAAAGACCCTTTCTTCACTCCTCGCCAGCACCGCAGCCTGGCCTGTTCTAGCTCAACGCTATGACAGCCTTCCTCATTTATTTTTATAATATTCATTAGCTATTTTGTTTCATATCGAAATTAATTAAGAAAGGGTCTTAAGAAAGACTAATCTATGACACATTCTGATAGGCCTATCTTGAATTCTCATTGTTTTTTCCTTTTTTAAATTTAAATTTGTTTCAAAATAATTATTAAGTTGAAGTTAAAATACTGAAGTGGACACAATTTTAGCGAGTTATTCTGGCTCTTTTGGATAAATTGAACATAAAATGACATACATCAAAATCATGCAGTGTGTTTGGGTCACATCCATTTCATGTACATCTCTGTTTTGTGAAGTTTTAACCATAAGTTCCCTTTGATGAAATAAAAAGAAAAAAAAACCACCAGTGATTATGATGGCATGGTATAAATGTATGAGGTCCAACATAAATGCACCATACCTTGTACATAGTGTACAGGACTTTACCAAAGCAGGTCTGCCATGCAGGCAAGAATACCAACAATGAATTGCAATGGTGAAGCTTTCCCCCTTCTCGATCCAAGCACTCATAGGTGAGTTTTTTAACTTTGAAACCTTAACTAAAATTTAGGAAATTTGCAATAGCTTTCTTTTTGACAGCAAATATATGAAAAAAAACAAACAAAAAAAATACATGCTTAAAGATGACTCACACATACACACTGTGTAAAGGGTGAGTTCAGTAAATGTAATTTTAATATTGATGGGTTGGCTTTATCACCTGGCTGCACAACAACAACAGGGGACAGGAATGTAAGTGAGCTGGTAGCAACACGCATCACAAGCTTCCTGATTCACCATTCACAGGGTGCCCTTGTCCTGTAGACATATCGGAAAAAGATGTCTTGCCTCATTACATCCTGGGAATGTTGAATTAGGACTGTTTTTTGTAAATTTTTTTTTTTTTTTTTTTTTTTTTTTTTTTAACAATAATATTGTCATTAGAGACATAGCATGAAGTTCGTATCACAAATAATGCTCTATATATACAAAGCACCAGTATCAGATCTTTTTTATGTTAATAATAGAAAAAGAATCCTCTGGTTCTTTACAGATCCCTTTTTAACATCTTTGAACCACAAAGGCCATCTCTTGGCAGGCTCCCATAATCACAAGATCTAGGTATCACTCTAAATGTTCTTTAGTTTCCATAATGTACAAAATAATGATCACTCCCCACTTCATTGCTGTGCCATGCATTGACAACCAATGGTTGACCATCACACTAGCCGCTTCCAGTTACGAGTGGCCATCAATTTTTTCTTCTAATGTCTGAAGTTGTGCTTTTAAAAAAAGTACACACATATATCACACGGACAACAAAAAACATTTCTCATGTAGTATTGACATGTTTAAATAAACAACAAAGCAAAAATTGTTTTAAATGAGAAATAATATATGCATGGGATGTTCAGAGACAAGTTTTGCTCTTTAAAACACAACTAATATGTTGAATAAGTAGGCACAACGTCCATGCCAGTCTCATTATAATTGTTATAAAAGCTGTCTATAAACCCATGCATCATGTAACATTTTGAAACATAATTTTACAAAAAGACATCATTTGATGTAAAATCATAAGGCTACAATTCTTCCATAGCCTTTGTCATAATTTTCTCCATATGTAACCCAATGGTCAATGTATACAGTTGGTCCCAAAGCAAGCCAAAATTTCTAGCCAGCATGTATAAAATTATTTACAAAGGAAGTGATATTTAACAGTCAATCGGAAGAAAGTATCGACGATAATGCCTACAGCTTGGAATAAAGTTCTTTCTTTGAACCTATCCATGTGTGTGGTTTCAAAGATGTCCACACCTATTGTCTGGATTTCTTCAGGTACTCCATTGGAATGGTCTGTGGACAAGGTAGCAGGACACACATGAATAATGTACATGGATTGACCTCGACAGATCATTATTTTATATATAAGAGAAACTACAAGATAATAACAATAAATCTCTTTGAGACTGTAGCAGTCAGGATGTCTTTACTTGTTGCTTGTAAGCATCTACACAAATGTAAATGTACCGTATCTGAATTTTCTACCAATGAAAAGGCTTCACTCTTAATATTCCTGTGTAAGCACACAATTGTCAATTTGGATCAACCAAAACAGAAATCCAGGGACAGACTGAATATTTACCCCATTCCTGAAAATAATAGTTTTTTTAAGTTGTTGGAGATAGACAATAACGCTTGATTAAATATAGTTATGGTGATGCTTTTCATCTTGATTAATTTAGAAACTGACATCATACATGAACAATCATGGCATCAAAAGTTGATGCCACACATGAGCAGTGAGATGGCCACTGCCAACCAGAGTCTTGGGCAGCTTTGTCCACAGTCTTGCAGTTTTGCCATGGTCAGCCTTCACACCTTTATACAAAGTATCCACCAGAAACAGGTGGGCCTGCTGACTGAGTACAGTAAGCCCTCCAAAATAACACCAAGCCGCCACCAGGGGGCACTTATTTCCTGCTTCATAACAATATAAGATTGCATGCACAGGAGTCTGGAATACTTCGGATTAATTTACATGAAGTGCTGCAGGACATCATCAGTGGGTGTGTCAACCCTGTATAATGTGCTCTATTTTTTTACCTTTTTTTTTGCCTGATCTATTGTAGCATTCTAGCAGGGCATATCATATGTACTTTAGCACTAAAAAGTGTGGGATATGACTACTGTCTCTAGTGTATACTGGCATGGTCAGGTGTGTTGTGTAACATCTCAGCACTGGCATCCCAGCATCACATGCTCTCATGGTACAGATGTATCCTTCCACCGTCAGTTTTCATGGTACTGCTAAGAAATCTGTTACTTCACAGTGCAAAAGAAAACAGGCCAATGTAATCTTAATAGCATATTAACTAATAATGTGGGGTAATATAATGAATTGTGTGGGGTAATTTAATGAATTAGCTCAGTTCTCAGGGAAAAATAAGTGGCACGCCATGCTGTCAATTTGTAGTTCCAGGTAACATAACTTGGTCCTTTTTGGTGTTAGGAAACACGGGCTCAAGTTGCCATACGCCAACGCTTCCTAGTTTTCATGTATGTCATGTAAATAGACCAAATGAACTGGAATCCCTTGCATACTTTATCATTGAACTAATACTACAATTTGCAAGCTCATGATTTTTGAGACAGGGTACAAGAAATAACATTGAAATTTGATATGCCATGAGAACAGGCCGTGTCTTGGTACTTGCAACATAAGAAAGAGTACATTTGTATTACAGTGCACTGTACTGTGGTGTGTGTTGTGGTACATTACATGTACACAAACTCTGTATGAACTCAGATTATCCTAAACTGACTACAGTACTGCACACTGTAATATTCTGGCTTAGCAGCTGTATACTATCAAATTTAATGATAAATAATGACTGTGCCATCACAGCACACTGTAGAGTGGCATACTAGCATGACAGTAATACTAGTCCTGCAGTCAGTACAGTGTAATACACTAACAATGAATGCACATAGTACACCAGTCTTGCACAGCAAATAGTGCAATTTTCTAGCACTTTGTTCTGTGCCATATTCCAGCACACAGCACTGGAAGTAGTGCTATATCTGATCACTGCACACAGTACAGTATACTAACACTGTGTACAACAATGCACCAACACTGTGGTATACAATGTACTGACACTTTGTACAGTACAGTATACTAACACTGTGTACAACAATGCATCAACACTGTGGTATACAATGTACTGACACTTTGTACAGTACAGTATACTAACACTGTGGTATACAATGTACTGACACTTTGTACAGTACAGTATAGTAATGCTGTGTATAGTACAGTATAATGTGAATTAATTTAATTTTGCTGTATTCGTATTTCCGCTTATTTTGCTGATGCTTCAAAACCATGAAAATAAGAACCCAGTGAAATATATTTTTAACATGGCATTGATAGGAATTATGACAAAAATAGTGAATTTAAAGTTTCAGTGAAAGGTCCAAAATGCAAAAACCGTGAAAATTAGTGCCCTTGAAAATAAATTAATTCACAGTACTGACCCTGTCTGCAGCACAGAGCACTGACAATAGTAGAGTAGACAAACATTGCATTCAGCGCAGTATATCAGCACAGAGCACTGCAAAATAGTGCAGTATCCTGCAGCACTATATTCTGTGCAGTGTACCAGCACAGCACTGAAAATAGTGCAATATCCTGGCACTGTGTTTAGTGCAGTATACCAGCAGAGCACTGAAAGTAGTGCAATATCCTAGCATTATGTTCTGTGCAGTGTACTGTACCAGCAAAGCACTGCATGTGGTGCAGTATCCTATCACTATGTTGTGCAGTGTAGCAGCACAGAGCACTACAAGTAGTGCAGTATCCTGGCACTATATTCTGTGAAATGTACCAGCACAGCACTGAAAGTAGTGCAGTATCCTAGTACTGTGTTCAGTGCAGTATTGTGGCACTATGTTCAGTACATGTTCCATGCAGTATAGCAGCACTATGTTCAGTTCAGTATACAAGCACAGAGAACTGCTTGTAGTACTGCACTATAGCAGTGTATTTCCCCTACAACTGTACAGAAGATGTCATGGAATATCCTATCCATACACAGCACAAAGGGCACCTGATCCTGTATCTTACATTGGCCTTGGGCACAATCTTCTACAACTACAACTGACCACAGTTCATGTGGCCAGGAGCAACCGTTCATCACTAATTTAAACATACATTGCCTGCTGCCAGCACAGACAACAAACTGGCCTCCTCTGCCTCTCCACTGATGCATCTCCATTGTACACGCACTGTCTGCACATCGCTGTGGAACAGCTGCACCTTGTAATACACCGCTGTATATTGCTTCATGTTGCTGTGGCACTGTTTGCCGCACCATGACAGCAGTTTATTGATGTAACTCAACAACTGCTATGACACTACAGTGGTATTCTGACACATCATGCTGCAACATTGCTGTAATGCTGCTATGTTGGCTGGGGGCAACTGCTGTATTTACAATTTTGACACATGTTTTCACTGCTGTTGTAGCAGTGCTGGAGTTTTCGCAACACTGTGGCAGCTGTACAGTTTTTATTTACAATGTTACAGCAGTGTTCTACCATTCTCACAAAACTGCAGCTAAAGTGTTGGTAATATGAACATGGCTGCAGTATATCTGTAGTGTGATCAGATGTGTTCCTATAATACGTTCACAAAACTGCAGTGTTGCTGTACTTTAACACAACTATAGCACTGTTGCTGGTGTTATGATCATAGCTGTAGTACTGCTTTTGCAACGGATGTAATCATAGCTGTAGCACTACTGTAGTGTCTTCACATTGCTGCAGCACTGCTTTGGCTGCTAGATGTGTCTGAGGCTGGCTGTGGGCTGCTTCTGGCTTTGTTTTCACTCATCAGGTTAGTAATGTTGGGTGATGGCTGGAGTTTGTTGAGCTCCTGCTTCAGGTTGTGTACTGCTCTCTCCAGCTTGCTGCTCTTACTCGTCTTCACCCATCCATCCACCTCCTGCAACACAGCACACACATTATGCATCACATTTATAGTGTCTTAAGTACAGGTGACCACACACTGGGGCATACACGATGCCTTGCTTGGATCAGCAGTTCACGCTCTGAGACTACTCTCCTTTTTTAGCACTCCTGTCCACCACACCCACACCCCCACCCCACCAGTGCCCCTTCCAATTCTCAGACTCACAAAATGCAAAAGTAATGTTAACGGAGTAAAATTTCACCATTACTTACATAAAAATAATAAAATAATATTCAAAACGTAGGTCTGAACTAGTGTGTCATGTTATGAAAAATTTCCGTTGTGGCCATGGTGCTAGATACAGATAATATGGATTGGTACCACCTGTTTTTCACCTTACTAGCAAAACACTAAATCATTTATACACTACAAATATGCAGCAAAATCTAAAACTTTAACAAATATGTTTGTTTAACAACAGTACAGCTGTTGAAATTCTAGCATTTTGTTTTCATGCTTTACTTGCATTATGCCTGAAGCCAGAAACCTGTCTCACTCTGACCTCTCTTCTGCTACTATAAAGTCTCACCTGTATAAGCCGTTCTTTCTTCAGATAAAAGTGACTTTTAATGACTTCTTCAAAGCCTGGACTGGGATTCTGCAGTTGACTGATCATAGCATACTTTATATTATTGATTTTGACATCTGGAATATAAGAAGAGATGCAAAGTATTAAGGTGTTGAAATACATCATAATAACTGACTGCAATCATGGCAAAGACGTTAACATTCACACTGACATGGAACTCAAACTGATGGAAAGAAGCATTTCACCATTAATAAGGTTTAAACGAAAAACTTTTTTCTTGTGAATCTATGGCCATTGTGTGTAGCCAGAAACATCACAGGTGGAAAATCTTGATCCCTGATCTATTTGTGTTCCTCCACACTTTATCCCAGTATCATATCAAAAACTATTGACATTCACTAGAAAACTGTGGATACATGATCAGATAAGTAACCGCAACAGCAAAAGAAAAATTAATACATGTACAGGAACACGGTTCTTATATTTGATATCAGGAGTTACTTTAAATGTGGCTGAAGATCTGCTGATTCTATGATGGGGAATACCTGGAATTTACAGGAAAACAAACCAGATCTGCTTTCACAGAGAAACAGCCAGACCTACATTTTTACAGGAACACCTGCAGTTTTAGTTAAACAATCTGGTTGATGTGATTTTACAATGCAGCAGACTGACCCTGACTGCTAACCACCATTTGGACAGTGTCGTGCAAAAGTGCTAGTCAAGTTGCCTAACAATTTGCCCTGCTCTTTCACTCTGACGATGTGCCCTGCTCTGACCATGGTGTGATCCTTCTTTCACTCTAACGATGTGCCCTGCTCTGACCATGGTGTGATCCTTCTTTCACTCTGACGATGTGCAAAC
The DNA here is from genome assembly GCA_964020975.1 of Hermodice carunculata. Taxonomy (NCBI): domain Eukaryota; kingdom Metazoa; phylum Annelida; class Polychaeta; order Eunicida; family Amphinomidae; genus Hermodice; species Hermodice carunculata. The sequence continues at coordinate 11,055,775 of OZ026630.1, forward strand.
AGAATGTATCTGGCCAAACTGTGGCCATCAGTTTTAAAAACATTTGGCAATTTGGAATTGGTACTTTGATGAAAATTTGTCAGGGGATCACAATAAATATCTGTCCAGGTCCAACCCATCTCTTGTTGTTTTGGTTCAGCACAGTGTGACTTAAACTGCACAGCAGTGGGCATGATTGACTGCAGCACTAGAAGGTGGTGATGCCACGCCTAGTCTTGCTACATACAGTACCTGAGTTGTACTCTGCACTGTGTCGCTTGCCGGCCTCTGTGCCTATCTCCTGCTCATAGCCTGGCTCATTGAAGTATGGCTCCACCACCAGAATGAGTGACTGGATAGAGACAAGCACCTGTAACACATACACAACGGTACTTTACCATGTGCTGGGTACAGCACTCAACATACTATACATACAGACCAGCATCTAACACATACATGTATACAATTGTACTTCATCTTAATGCATGGACAGCACTCAACATATTGACATCCAGACAAGCACCTGTCATACATACCCACTGTTACTCTGTCACACTGCACAGTCCAGTGCTCAGTGCATTATACCAGTAAAGTGCATGGTGATTTGGGGCATTTTAGCTGGACCAAGGTGGCTGGACAAGTGAGACTCTTCACTGAAAAATACTCACGTGCATGTAAATGCTTTGAATGCCTGCCCATGTTGTAATAACTATTCACCACATTTCACATATCATGAAAATATGCATTTAAAAATATCCAAGAATAACAACCCCCAGATACCTCAAACAAGGCATCAGCTGAATGAGCTGCCACTGGCATCTGGGACAGTGTTAAAACAGCCCTGCAGCATGCTGCACACTGACCTGTAATACAGTGGATGTGGTTTCATTCCACTGCTCCCCCTGTTGGCCTTCCCATGTACCAAGCAGCGACAGACACACCTTGCCACAACTGCAAGTAACCATATCCTTTTTAGAGGCTAGAACAGTACTCTCAAAACACTCTTTTATCTCTTTTTCACATAAGTGTACCTTAGTGTACATTTCTTTCTCACCAAGTTGGTTTCTTGGTTTTATCTATTAATCACTTCATTTTATTTGGTTATATCGGGCCATGCATACTTTTCCATAAAATTACTCTGACATGTCAGAGGAGTGCTACATGCACATTGTTTGCAAATAATCTGGCAATATGTAACTCATATTAGACATTGATTAAAGGATACATAAAACTACTGCCTGTAGCCACTTTTTGAAAATTTTTTTTACATGTAAACAGGTCTAAATTCCTTCTATCCGCTTAGTACCAAGTTTTAAGACATCAATTTCAATTTCTTGTAAGGAGGTTGTCAGATCAAGATACTTACTTGTATAAGTTAGGGTTGAAACGCACTGTACCACCACCAGTAGTCTGAAAGAAGATAATAATTACAGCTACACCTTTATGTCTCAAACAGATTTAGAGTCATGCATTTTTTTCATAAGTTCTACGTATTGGAGTAAATGTGAACACAGTGCCCTGTTCTGTTGACCATTTGACCCAACCTAGTAATGCACAGTACGCAAAAATAATAAGCTGTGGGTAGCCTTTGAAAACTGTTCCTGTGACATGTCAAAACACTTTACCTGAAGGAGAGCACACAAAGGTACCAAGTGCAGTGGTCCCCTTCTTGTAAGGCCCCCTGATGAGAGGCCACCCCCCTACAGAGGCCAACTCTTCATGCATCAAACATGGTGTTTTCAGTTTATTTCTCCCCTTAAGAAAGGCCAACCCTTTCATAAGGCCACATTTCTGGTGCACTTGGGGTGGCCTTATAAGAGTGGGACAAGTGTACTACCACGACACATCATACTGTTCCCATCCATTTAATTATAAACCCTGGCCTTGGCTTACTCTGCTACTACTTTATCATATTTGAGTATGGCGTGCAGACAGGGTGTGGACCTCTCTATCAGTAACAGAGCACTCAGTTATTAGGACTCACCTGCAGGTTAACCATCGGTGGCACTTTGGGATAATTGGACGGGAAATATATGTCAAACTGGAAGCAGCCTCCTGAGTAGGGTGTACCTTCTGGCCTGCAAGCACAAACAGGAACCCAGTGAGTAGAGCGACTCCACTTAAATTTGCCATCTTTATTAATAACTCCATTCAAATTTGGATACTAATTCACAACTCTACTCAAATTTAGCATAATTTATTCACAACTTCATTAAAATGTGGCAAAGTTTATGAACAGTTCCAATAAAAATTGGCAATGTTTATTGATGAATAAACAGTTAGGACCTGTTTTATCTTGGATCACATGGTTACATATCTTTGACCAATCAGGACTGGACTTGCATTTCTGCTGTGTTGAGGAAAAGTTTCCAGCCCTTAAGTACCAAACTGGTGCGAAAAATATTTTAATTATAGACTTTGATCTTCAGAAAAAATGTAAACGGTGAAACTTAATTGGAATGAATTTATGTATACAGTGGTACCTGTCTTGAGAGACCCCTCCAATGAGAGACCGCATATCTTTTTAAGACCACTCTCTCAGAACACTGTGCTATCTTTTCCATGTTATTATACCTCTAATGAAAGACCACCTGTTTTGAGAGACCACATTTTGACCTGTCTTAGGGGCAGTCTCTCAAGACAGGGACCACTGTACCACAAATCAGGATACCTGGTTCCATGAAATTGGACAGGGGCTCCTAATTCTAAGCACCAAACTGGCCAGGTACTCAATTACTATAGGCCTACTACTACATCTACATGTACAATACTCACCCAGTGATTAAAGCTCGCATCAACATAAGCTTCTCATCATCCTGCAAAATAACAGAAATAAAACATTTTGCAACAATTTACAGCCAGTCAGAAGTAAAGGGTTCATTAAAGTTAGCTTTCTCCTGGTCAGAATAAGACTGAGACAATAGCTTTCTTTGGCAGGAGTTGGTGCAATACACAAAGCACTTGCCAAGGAAATCTATTGAGGTGGGACATACCATTATCATAGGACCTATCTACAACTCTCAGCAAAGATGTTTTCTATTTACATGATACTTAAACAACATTAAAGCACACAGCAATTTACATATAGGTGCTTTTGGGCATTTTGAGTGGGAAACGATTAACTGCCCCAAAATAACTGGTTTTTAATGTAGAATATGAGACGCAATAATATGGAGGTGATTTTTGTGATTGCTAGCTTTTGTAGATGTTCATGATAAATCTCTCAATTGCCTGCATTTGACAGTTCCCAAACTTGCAGGTACATGCTGGGAAAATTTGCACAGATCATAGATTTGCTAATTACTAAACAGCCCTGTGCATCTAACTGAGAGGAAAATAAACAAGGTACAGTAGGCACAGTCTGTCAGTCACAACATGTGACACTCTCTAATGCTTCATGCATTCTTTGACAGACAACTCTGTCTCTTAGATGACATGGACAGCTACAAGAGTATACAGTCATGTATTTCAGTGTTGTGCTTTAATAGTTTCAGTGGCAGCATCCATGGGGGAGGGGGAAGTCAGGGGTCATTTTTGTAACTTGGCTAGACATGCTTTTAGCTCCCCTAAAGTCAAAAGTGACTTCTGTATAATTTGCAATTATCTCTACATTGGTTCCCTAATTTACATATGTTAATTATGTATAATGTACCAAAGGTTACATCTGTCTGTTGGGATTTTCCTGGACATTTTGACTATGCACAACTTCAATCTTACCTTCTTAATGAACTTTTATACAGATTAGTGATGTTTGAAGTGTAATGTTTAACTCGCAATTTAAATAATGAGCACAACATAGACAATGGAATCACAAAGTTATCATACTTACAGTTCGTAGAAAAATGGATGAACTCAAATTTAATGGTAGTGATGTTGATAGTGACGTAATTTCTTGGGCTATTCTAAACACCTACAAAATAAATTGACAACATCAAACAATGTGTCCCACTTAACCTTCCACTTTGCAAAAACTATACAGGGCATGACATGTGGTTGGGTTCTTTTCAGTAATCTTGTGCACAACTGAACTTGTACTTTTTAAACTTATTGAAAACACAGAAACTATCATTAAATTACAATGATATGCATTTAGCAGATAGCTGACAGTCTTATCACACATAAAACGCATGGACTGGAAACAAGCTGATGAGTTAACTGACAAAGTAGTGTAGCAAATTTTATTCCACATAACTCAGGAAACCATTCATACAGCGTTGTTGATGGCACCAACCTGATTTTGATTTGGAGTTGGTTGTTTTTTAAATTCACTTGCATAATGGTGAGCTGCAGGACCTTCAACTGCAAAATACCAGGAAATTTGCAAACATAAGCATTGGATAATCAGTAAAATCAAGTTCCTAAACATATAGCAAATTCATAAACACATACACTGTAAGTTTGACCTGTCGACTTGTGTCTTTCCTATAATGTGCTGCTGAACAAACACTTAAACATCATATGGAGTCTCCCTGCTGCCATATAAATCATGTGATAATCAGTGACTTTTCATGAAGGTTTTTACAGTCTCAATGAAACAATTATAATCATTGACTTTTCATGAGGTGTTTGTAAGAGAAAAGTAAAACTCACACAAAAAACCCAGGGTTAATTTCTACTAATTTTAACAGTTTGAATCCACAAATCTTTTCTCCCTTTGAACTGATTTTCCTGGTGCAGAATACTTTGTCTACTTTTCTAAGATCTCACAAACTTTATACTGTGAATGTTCAACTACAACTTACGTTCAATATCATGACTATCAAACTGCAGGTCTCGTAAAATCAGCCGGTATTTTTCTTCCAGTGCTGCCACCTAGTAACAAAATAGGACACTTCATCAGTTTTGTTGGGTTCAATTGATCTTTATGGACATTTTGATGTTTTATGATAATTTTTCATTGTGAACATGCCATATGATAATTATTCAACACCAGACTTCAAATATACAGACCAAACCATTATTCATTTTTTGAAAATGTGTATTGCGAATTTCCATCCAAAAGCTTAGTCCCTGTGGCTTTACATTTTAGATGAAAATGAAGATTGAGCTAAGACAAGGGCTAAAAAAAAAAAAAAAATGAAGATTGTCCTCAGCACTTGCCTGGTCTGTGTAAGAGATATCCATGCTTTCCTGAGGGCTACTATTCTTTTTGGCATCAAGTCCTCTGCGATTGATGGCCTCTGTAACAAATACAAACAAATGTGCAGGTTTATATTATCATTCTGCCTCTGTTCCAACAGAAACTCAAACCTGAGATTCAGGCCATTTACAATTCAAATTTACAAATCATATTTCTTGTCCATATGACACAATATTTCTAGTACTTTAGATAAAATGAAAGAACATCATCAGTAAAGTTACAATCTTCACTAAATGATTGAAAACTTGTGGATAGGCGATGAATTTAACTGTTACATATTTGTAATTAAAGTTTCGGGTATCATGCCTACCTGTGACATCTTTAAATAACACCACCAGTTCCCTGAAAAAGACAACCAAAATGAAAATCCTTAATTCACAATATACTATGTCCTTTAATTGAACAGATGATAGATATGCTTTTCTTCAGGTAACTACATATGCCACACACAACAGCAAACTAGCTCAAATAGCAAAGTTAGGTTGACTTTCAAATTATAGACAAAACAGAACACCCATAGATCATATACAATTTTAATGAATACAGTAATACAGTACCCCGCATAACCCAAAACATAAATATCAAAACAAAGTGTTTTTCCCCAAGCAACAAGTCTGTAAATATCTTACAGCGAGTGAACAGGTAATGCATATATTTTGACTCCGCTGCTTCACCTGTAACTGGGGTGGGGTATAATAAGCTGTTACATCTCTTTTGTACATGAAGATGACATGACTGTATTTTTATCATGTCAATAATACCACACACATGTACTTGTCAGATGTTATGATTTTACACACCTGATCAGTCTCACAAAGTTAGTATATGGTCATTGGGCACCCTCTTATAAGGCCACCACAAGTACACTGGAAATGTGGCCTTATAATTATAGAGGGGTGGCCTTTCTTGAGGGGGAAATACAATTAAAATGCTGAACTTCCTGCATGGAGAAGTGGCCTCTATAGATGGGGTTGCCTCTGGTGACAGGAGTCTTACAAGAGGGGGACCACTGTGCGAACCTCATTCTGACCTTTTCCACCCCGTACTGGCCAAGACTAGCCACAGCTATCCTGTCCTCTGCTTCAATGATGTCTAAAATCAATTTCACTGTTTATGAAGAAATAACACAATCAAATAAATGGGAATTGCAGGTGAGACCTATCAGAATATCATGGCCAGGTCAACAGTTTTCCTTGGGGTAGACGGCCCATCCCACCAGGGAAAGATGTTGACCAGCCAGTGCAATGAGGGAAGTGTTAAGTGACCTACCTGGCGAGCCTCTCCTCCGCGTTCTCACCAGCAGAACTGCTGTGAGCCATGGCAGCAGCAGAACACGTGGTAGAAGTCACCAGGCCCTCAGGGTCCACACAGCCCTTGTCTTTACCCTTTCTAGGCGTCTCTTTCTTAGGTGGCTTGGGTATACTGCCATTGCCAGCCTTACAGACGTGTTGCAGCAGCATAGACGCCTGGATACATGTAGATGGCACAACGAGATACATTCAGGTCAAGTCCACAACTACCACACTCTTTGGAGAAAAGTTTTGCAAAGGCATGATTCAAGATGCATGTTTGACAACATTCAGTACACTTTTCAGCAGACCATGTAATATCTGTTTAAGGTGAGTATAGACAGACCTGCTGCACACAATGGGCTGCAGTAACACTGACTCATTACAATACTCAGTGATGCTTACTGCACACAATGGGCTGCAGTAACACTGACTCATTACAATACTCAGTGATGCTTGCTGCCAGGCACCACTACATGTGGCTTTCATTCTGGTACTTTAAATTGGGTCAGCCCAGTACAGCCAACATTACTGCCCACTGTAAATTGCACCTACACCTATGAATAAAACACAAAATATTTGGGAAAGTTTGTTGTGAACATGTTCATAGAGTAATTGTTAATTTTTAGTATCTTTTAAAACTTTGAAGATATGTTAATCATATTATGTCTCATTATAATGTAGGTATAGATAAACTTATTCTGGTCATGATAGACCGGTTAGGTCAGTAAAAGATAATACCCAGCATCCTTCCAGTACCCTTGTTTTATTAACTGCATATGAAATACACGGTAGTTGCATGAAATAATATTTTTGAACTGTGTGGATAACAATAAAGGTCCCAATTTTACAACACAGCTTTTGCGTGTTCTTCGCTTAAATTTTGTTATATTGTATTACAATACATGCTTTCTGCCATTAATTTTTTTTTTGTGATTGCACTAATTTGTTCAAGTCAAAATTTATTATCAGAAATTCAAGAATCCCTTCGCCTCCCTCCCCCCCCCCCCCCAAAAAAAAATCCTATCCAACATTTTTTTGGATACTTCTCACAAGAGGAGGTAGGTAGCATGCTGTAAAGGATATATGGGCTGTATTATTATCATCATATGATCTGCTGTTCATCCAACATTCATACCATTATGCATGTACTAAGCAGGGAAAACTGTGATCGCCTGCAAATGTTACACACCAGCAAACTAAGTAGCCTGTGACCAACTTTATAATGCTGATATGCACATCAGAATTGTTACAGTACTAAGCAGGGGTCTTTTTCACTCATATACAAAAACAAAACAGCCTGATCAACATGATGTTCACAAGTACAGTCAGATAAGGCCACACAAAGCAAATACCAGGTTTCCATTGAACCTTTTTTGTTCCTAATTAAGATTGGTGAGGGCATTATTCTCTTTAATCTCTACTTTATTTTTGTTGAGCCAATATTTGTGAGAAATGGGGCCAAAGTAAGGGCTAAGTTACATGTATATGAAAACAGGCTAAAATTTTACATTAATATTTTCTTTTTTTTTTTTTTAATGTAAGAAATAAAATGGGTTGATGTGGGGCTTTTAACCTGATGCCAGCAGTACCTCAGAAAGTAATGTGTATTTTTTATTTGGCATTTTTTTTCTTTTTTCTTTTAATTTTCTGGTGTCTTTTGCCTGACCCACCTTGCGTTCCAGAGCCTGAAGCAGCTGGTGCAGTGACATCTGTTGGTCTGCTAACTGGCACAGTAAGGGTACCAGCCTAGGCTGCATGGCTGCAATCATGTGGCAAAAATAAGACATTCAGTTGGAGTTACTCGAACTACCACAGGGTTATGAAGGGGGGTCACAGTTTAGCAGCACTGCCCCAACCTTCTCAAAAACGAAACATTAATATTAGTATACAGGCAAACATCCAAATAATTTCTTATTGGGTCAACCAAAAGGTTACAGTATTTGCACAGAATTAACATCAATATAGTAGCAATAATCACAAACTATATAGTTCTTATATCAGTATTTGTTTTGTGGCTACAGACTTTAAAGGCTGAAACCAAGACATAAAATGGCTACTTCATGTCCAGATCTTCCTAGTACGTCAATACAAACAATGACGCAGAAAATCTGTACCACAATTTTGATCAAATGTGACTACAGTAAAACCTCTCTAACCGAACACCTCCGTATACCGAACACCTCTCTATACTGAACACCATTTCTCGGTCCTAAATATATACTTTCAATGTTATCAAACCTTCCTATACCGAACACCTCACTATACTGAACACTTTTTTCCGGTCCCAAGGGTGTTTGGTATAGGGAGGTTTTATTGTATTACTAGACTCTGAAAACATTTTGAAATTTGGTTGCAACAGTAGGTGATTATATCCAGGTTAAATTCATATCACAATTAAATATTTACTCCAAAGGCTGCTTGTTTTATGTAGCAACTATGACATAAGTTTTACAGTTTACATGGAATCAGGACCATACCCTTCCCAAAACATATACTTTGCAGGGCTTAATGTCATTGTTTTTTTATCATAATGAGACAATTAACCCTTGTCACCAACCAGCCCCAAACAGCTGGTGGTCAAATGTTATCTGCTTCATGGTTTTCAACTAATTTCAACAGTAATGAAAAAACAAAGAGCGAGAATTGTAGATAAGACCTATCAAAATAACCTATTCCAGTTCAACTACTTTCCTTAGCATGGGTTTAGCACCCAACCCATACCAAAGAAAGCTGAGAAGTCTTAAAAGTCATTATCGTAATTCAATGGGGATAAGGTAAAGGAGTAAACATGAATACAATCATGTCAAGTATTTAGGGCATCCATTGTGTCTGTCTGCACAGCTGTGCTGATGCCCCATACACAGACACAAAATATATTTTAATTTGTCAGAGTGAAGATAACTTACCTATTTCTTTTATGATGTCCACTATCACTTTGTAAACCTACAGGAATATAAATTTAAAATAAATTATAATGTGTTGTATGAAGTTACATTTGCGACTGCCTAGTCAGCAATACAATTCCTGAATAATTGCACTTTTACTTTCTGTAATATATCACATCTTTCCTTGAACTACTCTGCTGTGTATGTCTTATGTAAGGCCAGCACATTGAAACACAGCTAAACGTGCATCTTAATGAAAACAAGCCATTAAAATTAATAGGGCAAAAAAAATCTAAAAAGAACTCTGTATTTGGACATTTGTATCCATCAACGTTTGCAAAATTCACTAGTATTTTGGCAAGTTACAGCATGCTTAAAAATTCAATTTGGTGTAGTCTTAGATACAACAAGTGGCCCATGGGCCTGATGCTCTGCTGACCACCATCACTGAAAAATCATTTTGTGAAAAAATATTCCCTCCACGACCTTGAAAAATTGATCAATGTCACCTGTATTATACAATGTCAAACATGATACACATTTGTGGTACATTTGGCATCATTCGCCTTATTCTTTATCAAGATATTGAATTAAAGTCCTTTTCTTACGTGCTTAATGACCTTAAAAAACAGGTAAAGGTCACAGTCATTGGGTCATGGTGACCCAAAAAAAGGTCACCAAGTAGAGTTTTATATACAATGTACTCAAGTGCAATTTTGATCTGGAGGGTCAATTCTCTTTGCCATTGATGTCCAAACTACACCCTACCATTACAAAATCACCTCTACCAACCTAACAGGTCTGGTGACTTCACAGAAATAGGTCAAGGTCAATCATGTTGACCTCTTCTACAATCCCATTTGATTTTAGAGGATCCATAAAACATAAGGATGCAGGACTGGTCACAAGATTTTCACATTTTGACCTGTATGTTACATAATACTACAGGTGGCGCCACCAACATTGACGCCGACATAGATTTTCATACACTTGACAAGCCCTAAAAGTTATATGGGCCCAACCCCAAAAACGTGGAATGCAAAGAGTTCACAAGATGACCCCTATATTGCAACTGGTAATTTGACCTTGACCTTCAACTTGGATTAAAAAAATGTAGTATTAAAAATGTGCACCCCGCCTGATGCTAAAATCTACACCACTGCTGTACGTACCGCCGTGTGTCTGCATATTTCCAGGAAGGAGTCTGCCTTCATGTATTGCTACAACAAAAGACACAGCAAGTAATAAATCTTTTCACAAAACCCCAAGCCAGTGAATGTACTTATAATTATCAATTATTTTGGTGTGCTGAACAGTGCAAAGGTCAATAATTCATTGAGATCTTACAATTCTGTTGCAGTTTTACAAGCCTCATACCAGCTGGCATGTCCAGTTAGTACACACTTACATCAGCTTAATGAATCTCAACACACCATACTGCTGGCATGTCCAGTTAATACACACTTACATCAGCTTAATGAATCTCAACACACCATACTGCTGGCATGTCCAGTTAATACACACTTACATCAGCTTAATGAATCTCAACACACCATACTGCTGGCATGTCCAGTTAGTACACACTTACATCAGCTTAATGAATCTCAACACACCATACTGCTGGCATGTCCAGTTAGTACACACTTACATCAGCTTAATGAATCTCAACACACCATACTGCTGCTCTCTGGATGACAATGAAACATTGACACATAGTCATGGGTTTGAAGCACATGATTGTATCCATCACTAGGATACAATATCTGTATCATAGGCTGTGCTCGACTCACTTTCAGAGGTTTAATTTGACAATATACAACAAACACAGCATTGTGAAACATTGGTAACTCTAAGCTTTTAACAAGTACCTCTGACAGGAACCCAGACTCACAGATCTTATACCCTTTAAGCACCTAAAGTGCTCTGAAAATTCGATTGAAATGATGTCCATTTGTAGACCTAAATCAGGAACATTTTAGCTGTACCAACCGGTAAATCATCAAAACATGTATGTATGTACATGTATATAATATATATACACACACACATATATATACAGTAAAACCTCTCTAACCGAACACCTCCGTATACTGAACACCCCACTATACTGAACACCATTTCTCGGTCCCAAATATATACATTTGAATGTAAGCAAACCTCATATACTGAACACCTAACTATACCGAACACTTTTTTTCTGGTCCCAGGGGTGTTCCTATAGGGAGGTTTTACTGTATATATATATATATATATATATATATATATATATATATATATATATATATATATATATATATATATATATATATATATATACACATACATACATACATACATACATACATATATATACATGTTCTAATATTTCATAGTTTTCATGTCATAGAACATGAGTATGGCACCTAAAAAGGGCAGAAGCACTTGAAAGGGAGAACATGGTCAGAGCAAACATAAACAGATTGTACAAAGAAAACTTACTTCCATGAAGGGCACCAGTGCGGAGCCCTCCAAGATGGTAAACATGTCCTCCACGGGGTCCACACTCTGAGCCGTGGTGACGGTAGATGTGCCTGCCTTGCTGACCGTCCTAGGTTTAAGCTGAGGCGCATGTTGAGCATACAGCACTTTTAACTCATGCAGGATCTTGTGTAACACCGACTCAATCTGAAGATTAAATCACATAAATGAAAGAACTCAATGTCTGCCTATATTATCCTGTGGTAAAGACCTTGACATGAAAGGGGTAATCTAATATGGATGGCACTCACACACTTCCCAGGTCAATGGTGTCACACGTAAAATCTCAGAACCTGCTCAACATTATTCATTTTACACCACTGGAGCAGTCTCCAATTGAAAATTGTTGAACAATTTGTTACGGTTATTTTTATCCATCCTCTTTAATATTATCATCAGAACTTTACAGTTGGGCTCTTGATCCAGCTGAGGTAAACTGTGCTCTAACTTTTATACATTACATTTTTTTTTTTTTATTGGCCACCTGTGTCACACAGTGACACAGGACCACGGCAGACAAGCTGAGAGCCTCAGTATTATTATTATCACAATTCACCAACAGGACTTGTATCAAGCATGTCCTTTTCTGTCCGAGTTCATAACTTTGACATGCATGTGTGCCTTCCCTGGCAACATGACAAACTATATATACACATGTATATTCTCATCAATGTGTTTTTTCTGTACTTATATCTTTATTACCCTGGTGCAACCAAAATACAGACTATGTGGTCAGGTGGGAAAACATTCATGTGGTAGTTTCTGACTGGGTGTTAGATCCATGTTTGGGTAGTTTCTACTAGAACTTTCCAAATCCAAATCATTTGCATGTCACTTCAACAAACAGCCATGAACTCTCTCTCATTTGGTATCTTTTCACATGCAATCTTCCACGGCAATGTCACTATGACCATCCCAAACATATCATTCAATCCACAGGATACAACTATTAGCTAGTACACAACTGTCACTACAGGGATGGGCTTAAGAGCTCACACTAGCTTACACATTTTGGTTTTTATAATCCAATGATTATGTCATTTTGTTTCCA